>VZTG01005281.1:1588046-1676827 GCA_013397845.1 Melanocharis versteri | reverse complement strand
ACGGAGGTGCTGATCGAGCAGGTGCTGAAGCACGAGCAGCTGCTGTTCGCGGCGGGACCCGGCCGCGCCTCCGCGGGCCAGAAGCGGAAGGTGTGGGAGCTGATCCGGCACAAGGTGAACCCGGTGGCCGCCTGCCCCCGCGACGTGGAGGACCTGAAGAAGNCCGGCGTCCCCCGCCGCAGCCGCGGGAGCCGCGGTCTGGGGGCATCGGCGCTGCCCGCCCGCTGCGTGCGCGCAGGGGCCGCGGGGACCGGCCCCGCAGCAAAGCTCTGCTTCGGATCCTTGGAGAGGCAGAACGTATGTGCGCGCCCACAAAACTGTGAGGCTTCGTGCTGTGGGTCGTAAAAGTGCCTGAGAACAGCACCCGAGAGTAAAAACCCCGTCTCGTGGCAGATGCTGCCAATCCACGAGGCGTTAGAGCCGGCCACCGGTCTTCACTGTTGCAGTAATTATTCTTGCAAGTGCAAAAAGCCATGGCACCACGCAGGTCCAGCCGGTACGAAGTGCTGCGAGCACATAACAGCGTACATGCCAGAGATACTGTCCTAGCACGTTGAAATGATCACCTTCAATACCAAGGGAGTCTTGCAATCATAGTGTTTCAGCAATGCTCTTATTCTTTACTGTGTGCACGATAGAGCATGAAATGAGCTTGCAGTGAACTTTGTCTCTGGGATCCTAAAGCTTGGCTTCTGTGGTGGTAAGGGAGCTGTAGTGTGCAGATACACGGTTAACTGGTGAATGTGTATTTATGGTTTTCTTACCACCTATCGAGGTAATTTGTATTCTAAAACCATCAGAGATAACATTGTGTGAGTTTGAGAGTCTTGTTTCGAGGACTAATGATAGTGCTTAGTGGATGAGAAAATGTGTCACTGACCACTGAGGTTACAAAGTTTCTCATGGGCTTTACTTTGCTTTTCTTTCCCCCTCCCACTCCCACTCCCCACCTCTTCTAGGGTTTAATGGCAATCCTGGCCCATCTCATCAATCCAGTCTTGAGCAGATGAACCTCAAAGAAGAAATAGTAGTAAAGGTGGTAGAGCCAGAAGAAAGCTCTGAGGACATGGTAGTGGTTCCACCTAGTCAAGAACAGCTGCCTTTTCTGGGGACATCAGGCGGTGGTTCCTCTGGGAAAGTAAAAGCCAAAACAAAAGGCAGGTCCCAGGCAGACCAAAACGAAATGACTGAAGAGGACCTACTGCAGATTCAGCAGACCCAAATACAGGTGATCCAGTCTGGCTTTGACAGTGTCAACCACAATCTTCGGCTGCTGCAGCAAGGCATGCAAGATCTGAGTAACAGCATCAGCATCATGGCACATACGCTTGTTGCTATCAAAAACGTCTATGTGAAAAACAACACTGGTCCAACCACACATGCCACTGCATCTACTCAGACCACAGCTGGGTACCTGAGCCCAGGATCCCCCCAGCTCTCCCCTGCTAAGGACAGAGGTAGAGCACAGGTTGCTGGAAGCAGCAGCAGAAGCAGCAGCTGCAGCTCCAGCTCTATGTCACAAGAACCAGGTCCTTCTGAGTTCCCTAGGCCCCCACTGAGAACCATTAAGAAAGAACATCCAAATGGCTGCTACTACTTCTGCTTTGCAGATGTGTAAAAACTTGAATATATGTGAAGTGACTGTGTTGTTGGGTGCTGTTGTATGTTCTGCTCCGGCCTGTGACTTTGAAGGAGCGAAGTGGACTTGCCTCCCATGTTTTTCCCAGTGGGAAACATTTTGCTACAGGTGGCATTAAACACTAATTCCAAGTCTCCAGTTAACTCTGTTGCAGTTGGCTAATAAATTTCTTGTCTTTTCTTTATCCTCTTATTGTCTTAAAAAAACCAAACATTTATTTTGACTCAGACTTTTCTCCGTATTGTCCTTTGTTTAATGTCACCTTTTGAAAAATAAAAGGCATGAGAGTGGGGCAAAAAAGTAACATTATGGTTACTGCCCACCAGCAGCTGTCTTACACAAGTTACTTGTTTCTTGGATTAAACAAACCTCAGAAGTAGCTGTTTTTTTAAGTACTTCACTTTTCTAATAGTTATAATGTTGGGGGTGTTTGCTTGTTTGTTGTTGTTGAGGTTTTTTAAGTCTGAGCTGTGCAAGGCATCACAGGAGGAATTTGAGATACTTGCTTAGTCTAGGAATGGTTTAGGACTGAGGCATTCACGAGTGTCCTCCTCAGAATTCATACAGCATTGTTCCACTTGGCTGTTGTTCATTCCCAGCTTGTCAAATGCACCTTCTCTTCAGAGACATTTTGTTTTACTGCACTAGCAGGGTAGTCTCTTTTTTGTCACATGGTTAAAACAGAGAACTACAGAAAAATGAGGAATGGATGAGTGATGCCTGTTTCTGCCTGTAAATTAATTTAGGTTATATGTAGGCTTATCTTTATCTCATTTTGTAAGCCTTATGGAATCAATACCACAGTATTTGAAATACAGAGAACAAAAAGCTTTGTATTGTTTTACATGAAATGGAAGTTAGATTTGCTGTTAAATTACAGGAGGCAGGGACTCACTTCATTCCAGACAAGTGCTCCTGCGTAGTTTAGGAAGCTTTCATTATCATTTCCTTTCTCATAACTATATACTCAAGGAAGAAGAAAGATGAGGAAGAGTTGGAGCAAAATACTACCTGGTGTCAGCTCTGAAACAAGCAAAAATCCTTTTATCTTCACACCAAAAAGAAAAATCGCCATTTTGCATTTAGATAGGGAAAACAATTGTCACTGGCACTATTTTGAGTTGTGTTTCAGGCTTATATATTAGAGCCACGCTACTTTGCACAATTCAGAAGTAGCAGAGGTGCAATGTTCTTATAGCTGGCATCCGTACTGGAGGGCAAACAAAAACACTTTCACCTGAAATTTTGTCCGATGACTTGAAAAAACATACGGGTTCTCTTCTTAAGCATTTATCACCAACATTAAGAAAAGTTCTACAGATAAATTTGGCCTATAGCAATGACTAGCTGCCTCTAGTGTTACAGTCAGTTTGCACAAGCATTCCTGCTGCAGGAACTTAGCAAATACAAATAACATAGAGAATCACAATTTAATTCTCCCTCTCGTAGAAGCATAAGAATATGTAATCATAGCATAAGATATGCCACTTTTGCAGTCAGCTTTGACTGAGCACTACCATATGAAAATGTACGTTTAAGTACATTTCTGCCCTTACACCATTTTGGTGTCCTGATTTAACTCACCTGCACTTCAAAAACCAGCCACTGCTGCCTACTAAAATGTGAATACAGGGTAATCAGTCCTTAGCGTTTCCCTTCAGTAATAGATGGAGTAAGATGTGCAAATATCTCACAAAAATAAAATGTATGCATGTACAGCACAATGTTAATTGGGATTAATGCCTTGAAGAAGAGAAGGTTCTCTTTTCCAGGTTTACTTTAACAAAAGGAGATGGTATGGGTGAAAGGCATTAATAAAATGCTGAGTTTAAGAATGGCAAAGAATTAGTCCTTCTAAATCAGATTTTTGAGTCTATGTTGTTAAAATCTTTCCAAATTAACTTGTTGGAAGCACTATTTCTCCCCCATCAGTATAGATGAGGGTTTTTCTTTTCTCTTGAGCAGGGTTTTCTGGAATTTGTTTTCATGGACAAAGAAGCTAATTCATGCTACCATGATATTCCAGGTAGCTTAGCAAATGTGATCTACCTTGTCCTTTTGGGCAGCAGTTTGAGCTTGTCCAGGTTGCAAAAGGCAGTTCTTACCTGTCTTTCTTTTGATGTTTCAATTCTTTTTGCAACTGTTAATTCTTGAATTTCACATACTACAGCATTTCTTGGGGGACTTGCCTTGTGTCTGCTTTCTCATGTTCTTTTCTTGTGTTTCAGTTGTACCGCTGACTTACACTGGAGCCAGATCAAACTCAGTCTTCCACTTCTGATACATTCTAGATTTACGTATTTTAAACAAGGAAAGAAACTGAGTGGGCAAAATTGTTATTTTCATCTTCAAATTAGTACAGTTGCTTGCTATTTCTTTACACACCCTTTTTGTGATCAAATGATGGTTCTGTTGGGAGCACTGAAATCACATGCACCATCCAGAAGCCATGCCATTAAGTTTCTGGCTGCTCTTAACAGAAGGTGAAACATAATTTTCATGGACTGTTACTGAGTAAATGAATTCCCAATTTGTTTCCTCTCCTGTGAAGCTCTCTAGGCTATTTGTATAAATGACAAGGGCTAATGACCTGGTCATGAAGCTTAATGAAAATACTGCCAATGATTTGAACAAAGGCAGAGCTGGCTTTTAATTTGCCTGAACGCAAGGCATAACAGTGGTAATACCGAGAAAGAGATCCAGGGAATTTTCTCCAATTCTTCTGGACTTCCTTAAAAACTTGTCCTGCTGTGCAAAGTGCAGACAGTATTTTCTGGTAGTGTAGGACTAAGACATTCAGGCACACAAACCACAAATATAAATTGTTATGATTTTACACTCTAGTTATGCCTAGTTTTACTAGAAAGAGAACTAAAAGGGTCTTGGAGGAAACTAGAGCAACTGGTAGCTTAACACTGCATTTTCCCCATAGCACTCAGATTCAGCAACACCTTCCATTCATTCATTTCTCTATCTGCTGTTTAAGTTCATTGTACAGAGGGAGACAAGTCTCCTCAAGAGGCTGTAAAAGCTCAGTGACTAAATCCAGATAGCTGATTATCCCCAAAAGAGGTTAATTATAGTCGCCTCTGACTAAATAAAAAACTACAATTTTGAAGGGAAAAAAGCCATCAGCAGCTGGCTTTTCAGGACCACGATATTGTTACGTAAATTGACCTGATCTGGCTGTGCCAATCATTTATTGTTTAAAAGAATACAGACAGAAGGGGTAAGAACAAATAGAAAGTCAGGTTTCTGAGGAGGCCCATTTGGGGTTTTCTGTTGTTATTAATATACAACACATGAACCTACTAAATCAGTTAAACTTCCATTGATCCAATCATTCCAATTTGCAATATGAACATCTGATTCATGTTGCAATAGTACCAACACGTGCTTGCTTTTTACTTTCTTGAAACAGAGAAAAAAAAATCACTGCCAAAACACTTTATCCATTTAAATTACAGGGTTACAATAGTAAAAAATACTGAAAAATATTTATGCTAAATCTTTATAAGTTAATGAATCATTATACAAACACAATCAAGAATTGAAGTTTTGCATGCTGAATGAATATTTTATTTAGAACCAGTTTATAAAAATAAAATACAAAATAATTTGAAAACAAAACTTAAACATTGTACAAAGCCTTGATATGGTACAAATGAGAAAATAAATAATTACAACTTTATGTACAAATGACCATTACAAGGGCATTAACTCTTTAAGCTCTTGGGTGCCTGAGCAAACTTAAATGAAAAGAATGGCTTAGAAGATTTCCAAGGAGGGGAAGAGAACTGCAATTACTGAGCAAGAGAATTTGAAGGACTCAACATTTGTCTTCTTCAATGGTAAAAAACAATCTTGCAACTACTTTCCACTTAATTTAATCATGCTGCAGACTTTACTATTGAGTACTTGATTTCTTATGGGGTGACTACATTGTATTTTTAATTCATACACAGATTTAATTCTTTGTGGTATTGCCCAGAGATTTTAGACTAGCAGCCATTGGTTGGCCACTTCAAAAAGTCAGTACTTGTCTGAAGGCATTGCTGGTGATTTTCTTAATTTACTAGATTGGATATTAATAGGAAAGCATTTGAAAATTGGCATCTGTTAGCACAAGCACTGCTACTTGAGTCTGGGCTGACTCTATAGAAAGAAATTTAAAAGTTGGGGAAGAATTTCCAATCTTGCTTTCTAGCCAATGAAAGTAAAGAGGATGCAGAGAATGCTGCTTGGCAACAAATCCAGATCTCCAGTCAGAGGAAAAAGATGTGAAATTGCCAAAAAAATCCTACTTCACTTTGTGTTAAACCTTTATGACTTTGCCTGCCACGCAGCAGATACGGGTTTAAAAGGACCTGAAGCCAGGCAGACCAAACTAATTACACTGCATCTCCTGGAGCAAGCTGTTCTGCTGTTACCATAGGGCCTTTACATAAAAGGTCAAAGATCAAGTGATCTCAAAACAAACATGAAATTAATTCCAGCTGAATTCCCACAGATCAGGAGCTCACATGAGTAGCCCACTTGTGGTATTGTTTTAAAAGAAACCACATTGTACTCTTGGCCAAAGCTTGCTCTCAACAGTAATTCTGACAGAAAAGGAGAGATCCAGAGGCATGTCATGTCATAACAATAACAATAAAAACCAAGCATTTTCCAATTTAAAATACAGCAACCGCAAATTTGATATTTATAGAGTGAGTTTATCCTTTCAGTCCCTAATCAGGGGAAAGAGCCTTAACAAAACAGGACCCTATATTGATTTTAATGAAGTTCCACCTGCACAAGAACTCCCATGGATCCAAGCTCTTCATGTAGAGGAGAAACAGAAGCATAGCATTTGGGTTTGCCATTATTACTGTTGAGAGAGAATGTGTTATCATCAGTGGAGAGTAAAACCAGCCTACCTGTCCAAACCTGGATGGCAAGAGTCATTGCAAAGTTAATACATCAGTCTTTGAAACAATGGACTCCTGTAATTTTTCCTTTAAAAACCCAACCAAACAAACCCCTCTCTCAAAGATGAATATTTAAAAGCCTGATTATTTAAACCACATGAAAATGAGTGATAAAAACTTTTTGGCATTTGACAATATCTTAAGATAATTCTTGACAATTATTATATAATCCAGGCTGACTTTATATAATTTCTCTTTCATAAATATTATGTGTAGGGAAAAGGAAGACTGGCTTCAAGCAGACAGGTGAGGTATTCTTATGTGAGGTGCATGTTTATGCGATTTGATTAGCTAAGAAATGTATGACCTATGCATGTGTATTGCATGTAGTCAAAACATTGAACCTCACTTCCTTTTACCACCATTCCTGGTAAGCAAAAATTGTACTAATTACAACCAAAGACATTCAAGCCAAAAGCAAAAACAGCAAACAAACCCCTTCAGTTCACTGCCTACTTGATTAGCTAAAAGAAGTAGAATAAAAATATTATGCCTGTTGTGTAAATTTCAGAAAGAGGAATAATAGAATCATCAAGGTTGGAAAACACCCCCAAGATCCAAGTTCAACTGCTAACCTAGCACTACCATGTTCACTATCCAACGAGCACCCAAAGCTTTTACCAGCTGAAGGGAGGGATCATGGATAAACATCCAGGCCTTTATCCCGCTGACAGTTCTCTGACCATTCCCAAAAGTGGAAAAGCATACAGAGAATGTGCCACAGGGAATCATGGTGTTAACCTAAGCAGACCCTGACTCACTGAGAATGACAAGATAGACATGGCTCTTGTCACCTCACAGGATCAGTCCTCCATGAAAAAATCCATATATTATAGGTCTATAATGAGAAAGAGTTTGACTTTGAGCTCTCTTTTACTCTCCTATTCCTTTTCAGAAGACTACTCTTCCATTTAACATATATATAAAAATTGGAGGCACATATCGTTGGTTTTCCATTAGACCCTGTTAAGAAATTGGAATAATCACATTCTTCTTACCAGAATTTATGCCTCTTAGCGTTCCATAAAAATGTTCAATTCATTATGGAAAAATTCTGTTTACAGGAAAAAGACTGTACTGTAAGTCTGGCTTTATCTACATTCTCATCAAAGAGAAAAAGAAAAAAAAAATTAGAAGCATTACAGTCAACCATTGCATAAATGTTACTGCAATAAGAAGGACTTCCGGGAGTTTTGCCCAAGTAGGACTATAGGATCAGGTCTTGTAATATGAAAAAGACACAGAATCAGAATTAGGGCATAGGAACATTGCAGTAGATGAAGAGGAGACCAGAGTAAATTAAAGCAAAACAGGCCTTGGCTCACTCTGGCAAATGAATTCCAGTGAACAGGATGGAATAGCTGAGACTCTTCCTATCTATATGTATATACACACATATGTATGTATGTATATATATATTTCTATATAATATACAGTATCTATATAAGTGTATATGTAGATACACTTATGTACAAATATGTATTTTTATATATATATATCTATATAAAATCAAAATTGTGTGTTTTCCCAGCTATAGTTAATACCACAATACTACAAACTGTAGATGATAGAGCTCCTGCAAGTCTTTTTCAGATGAAAAATATTTCAAGCTATTTTTAAATATATAGGACCAAATCCTCCCTTATACATCAAGACTGTTTAGTGAGGTATGCAAGAAAGCTTGATCTCAAACATGCAGACTTCAAGGTAAGAATATGTCCAGATTTCCCAAGACAGGATGTGGCTGGTGGCTGTAATGAATGCCTTGTGTCACTGCAGGGGTTTGCCTCCTGTATAATTATATATAACTAGCAGTTAAGACCTCATATTGCTCCTGCCTTTGAGCAGTGAAATTTTCTATGCTTATTGATCCTGCTCAAGCAGTAGATAGGTGCCTAGCATCATACAACTTGCCAACGTTGCTCTACTGCATCACACTTTCTATTACTCTAGCAGGGTTTTACCTAAGTAGTAATTGGCATTTGTAATTAATAAAGAGGTTAATTAATAGTGATTTTTGAGATTGAAACTTAGATTGATTTTACCATGCAATATTGTAGCACAAAAGTCTGTGTGAAATGTTAGGTGATTTCAAGTTCTATTTTAGTTTAAAGGCTACATGCCTCAGTTTCTCTAAAAAATGCTCCAAAGTGCTGGCCACAACACAGAATACACCATAAAGAGGAAATGAGCGTGCAGCATCTGCACCTGCTACATGTCATGGCTCCATTGCACTGCCCTCTAAAGAAACAGAGGCTTGAAGAAGACAAAGCAACAGCTCCTTGAATTTTATTATTTCCCAGCTAATATTCCTATATAAGCTGCTGTGTGCTATGCAGAGTAACTGTAGCCATTTTGCACAATGGAGAAAGATCTTCCCCGTCCCTGAAAATGTGTTGCAGATAACCTGCCATAAACCATTCACACACACTCTGCACAAGGGCCACACACGTGTACATTGGTGGTTTTCTGCAGAGCCAGTTCCACATTCAAATACTGAAGCTTACAGAGTCCTTAATGATTATATAGGCCCTCTAGAAATATTAAGCTAATATTTATGTATGAGTTGATCAGCTGACCATTACCTAATAACATTAACTGATTGCTATGTTAGACTACAGTTAGCAATTCTGTAAACTTTTGGGAGAAGGGTATCAAGCAACAAAAAACTCAAGAAGAGCAGGTAGTTCAAGCTGTTATTCACAATTGCTCCTCCATCCACATCTTCATGATTTTCTCCTTAGATACTGTTGAATTCACAGCAAAAAAGCAACGGGGGGTATACAGTCCTTTTACCTTTTTCGTCACCAAAAGAAGCCTGTGCCATCAATCACGACTGATTTCTCTTTTTCTTTTTGGCATAGTTTACTATTTTTACATTGGCAAGTAGTTCAAGTACAAGTGAATTTCTACAGCATTGGTTTATTTTACATAGTAATGTCTAACAATGGACAAGCCTGTACTTTGAAGACAACATAAAACAGGTGTTATATTCTTTCTCACCTGTAAAGCAGTTACCTGTTTCTGGATCCTGTTACACTAGAGAGAAAATATAAACACCTCAACTTCAGCATTTTCAGGCAAGGATGCATAAAGTTGGTACTTACGAAAACTGACAATGGAATAGGAATAAACTTACATGACCTAACAAATGCTTTTCAGAAACAAGGAAAAATAACCATGGGCTGCCACACCACCTTAACACATAATTCCAGCAAGTTCCCAGGACAAAAACATCACAATGTGACCGAATTCTTTTTTATGGTATACCGTAAGGAAACATGTAGAAAACAGGAAGGAAAAGATGGAATTTGTTGTTGTCACATTCATTCGTTAGGTATTCATAGACTGTCACTGTTCCTATATGACAAGTATTCACAATTAAGAACTCACATTATGAAATAAAAATGAGTAACCACAAGACCTATCTGTAATAAAAAATAAAAATACCTTTTGAGTCTTTGTTCTTGTTCCATATGCAAATGTGCACATGAAATTAGAAATTAAAAAAGAAAAGAGCAAGCGGCACGACAAAACATTGGCTGGTTGAGAAATCAGCAGTCCTTCAATTTTGTACCAAGGTATAAAGGCTATTAGAATTTGTGCATTCCAGATTTTTTTGGCAGGGTGGGGGAGGGAGAATAGAAGAGGTAAGTATACAGGAACTAACAGAAAGGGAACTGTATTATTTGTGGTCCATAAATTACAAATGAAAAATGAGAAAGAATGAGTTTATATAAGCATATACATATATGTATATATAAATATTTATATTATATAATTTGCCATGAGGACATGCAATTATTGGTATAGCACCTATTATACAATATAATACAAAAGAATAGGACTTTCCAATGGTACAGTTTCTTCAGAAAAAGCAGGTATACCCTACCTATTGCATTCATCTGTAGTGCTTGAAACCTGAATGAAATTAAGGTTCCACGCTGTGCTACATTACATATGGGAAACAATATACATAGTCATAGTAAGAAAGAAAAAAAAATCAACATAGTCTGACAAAGCAAGTGAAATTCAGTGCAGCTCTAGGGCAGCTTTAATGCAGCATTAGAATGTGTTAGCTCAGAGACAAAATATTCCCTTTTTAATCCAAAGGTATTCATTTGGCAGAAGTTAAATAAAAAAGCACAGATGCTGGATGGAGAGGCATATGACTACAGCAAGCAGATCAGTAATTGACAAGTCTCCTATGCATCCAGAGTCCTCACAACAGGAATCATTAGGGAGAGCTGGCTGCATCTTTCTCAGGCTTGTGTTCTTGTGTGTCCCTATTCTGACCCTCTTCGCTTTTCTGAATATAGAAAAAGGTGCCATACCTTTCATTTCCTACAGAGTTCCTGCAGAGCGCAAGATGTTACTACCTAATAAAGTTGAAGGAATTACACACCATGGACTTTACCGAGAGTCAACAAAGCTTGGCTATTAAAAAGACATTTGGGAAAGAGAATGACAAGAATCCAATATAAAAAATATTTCAGATTTTTTTCAGTATATTTTGCTTTGATGATTAATATTCTTATCCAGATTTTGTAAGGGTGTTAAGTATATTTCTGTCACCTCTGAACTATCAAGTTCACAAAGTAGACAATCTCCTCATCTCTGTTCGATCTTACATGATTTTAGAAAACAAATGACCGAAAAAACAATTCTTGATTGGTAATCATCTCTGCATTGTAAGAGCTGTGGTTTAAGTGATCCATAACTAATGGAAAAACAAAAGTCAGCAATAACAAAGGTTCTTCTTTTTCCAGTTGAATTAAGGGGGTAAAGAAAAGTTCTTATTTTCTAAATTACATTGCATTTTATCATAAATCTGCAACATCCAGTGAAGTGCATACATCTCTCATTGCATACTCCTTTCTCTCATTTCCTAGGAAGGAATGCTCTTCCAAATCCTACCAAAAGTGGTTTGAAGAACCCCAGTATGACTCTCAAAAAACTGTACAATATAGAACTGAGAATCAGATTCTTGGATACTAATTACTGCTAAACAAATTTCTAAATAATATTGGTACAAAAACATCTTGTCAAATATTATTTTTTAAAATTTAATCAGTGTCAAGAAGGGGAAAGGTATATGATACTCAGGTAAAAAAAACTGTGCCATGATGGGGGACAAAATTAGCACTCAGTGACTCAGAGGTGAGTGCAGCTCAAAATGGAAGAAATTTATAAGGTAGAAATATCATCTTCTAAACTGCGTGCTTTTTTAAAACTGCAAAGAAATGCTTGAGCAGTACTTATCTCCTGAGTGGTGACGTCATTTTGGTAATAACCGTTTCAGGTTTTCATACATACTCCTTGAGTATGTAAGGCCTTAAATAATTAGGCCAAATCTTCTAACTAGGGAAACTAAACACATCGAGATTAATACCATTTTAAAACACTCACCTTCTTCAAGATACTTTTTTACTCTAAATACATTGCACCTCTTTGACTACCCAGTCATTCTTACCCTGGCCTCTTCTTCCCATCTTGTGGATCTGCTTGCTGCCTGCTCTAAGGCAAAGCCTGGCAACTTATTTACACAGAATGCTTTCTCATGAATAGTTTACAATGGCTACTTTCTTTAAAATGTGCAGATTCAACACCTTTTTTTTTAATATACTTTTTTTGATTATTTTTTTAAATACACAGTACACAGACACAACATGCATCAGATTTAGGAGGAGACTTTATACCTGTCAAGGCCCAGTTCCTATCTGCTAAGCTTAGTAGTTGATTTGCTCTTTCCTGTGGAAGTCTTAGTGTTTGGGGAATGGTGGAAAGAACTGCCAGATCCTTTCAGACCATTCTTGCTTGGTTTGTTGCAGCAGTGCTCTTGTTGGCAGGATCTCCTAGAAGATGAGGAGCCTGAATGGCTAGGAGGTGATTTACTCCTCCCAAGATGTGGGGATGAACTCCTCTGATCATGATGGGATCTCCCAGCCCGGGACGGAGAAGAACTGGCAGTACGGGGTAAAGAAGAGCTCCTAGGGGAGGCACTGGGACTGCGGCGGGGGATGACAGGGCTCTTGGGTGGTGTTTTTGGACTATGTGGAGATCCAGGACTCTTACACTGGGTAGAACTCCTTGGTCTTTGAGATCCATTCTGTAGGATTTGAGCCAGACGGGAGATAAGATCTGAGTCCGAGCTGCTACTGCCTAGGACTCTGTATCTGCGCAACCTTAAGAAGAAACGAAGAAAGATTATTTCTATTTCCACCTATTCACTAAAATTCAAATAGAAACTCTGTATCACTAGAAACTTAGGAGGAGCTTGCATTGCAGAACAGATATGTGGAGCTCAATTTTCCCATTAGGCAGAGGTGTTAGGATCTAGGCTTTGGCTTCTGTGTTGTTCAGATCAACACAGTATTTATATTTACATAAACTCATTCACATAAACAGCCTCACTGATTACAGCATAACTGGGATTTCCTGGTGGTGTTGGAAGAAGTGCACTGAAGAGCAGTGCTTATTGCCGTTGTTTCAGAGGGGTACATCCATTCCTGCACACCACCAGTACACTCCCATACACAATTTTAAGGGATGACAAGGCCCACCGCAACTTCCTTTAAAGGATTTTGCACTACTGTATCAAAATTATCCTTATCTTGGGAATGTAGACACTAACAAAACTAGATTGTGGTTGTCTGCATATAGACGTGGCAAAGGAGAGATCTTCTAAAATTCACTCTGCCCTCCTTTAATTAGTTGGTTTACTTAGCCATGATCTGAGCATAGCTAATTGACTCAATGTCGATGGCTGGAATCTGCAAATATTTACAATGTCTACATTAAGAACAGATTAGTTTTCAAGGGGGCTGAATACAACAGCTCCTAAAAATTTCTATAGGTTTGTAAATAACCAGCAGTTCTGGAAAAGTGACCCCTCTTTAAAAAAATGTGTAAAGATTTAGTTACAGATCGTCAGGTTTCAAAATACTGAATACACATCTATTGATGTATTAGTTTTAACAGTGAACCAGGCTCATTCTCGTGTAACAGCTTCTCCTCATTCATTCTCCAACAATGTAAGGTTTCTCAGAGAATTGAAGCCCAGCATTTAAAAAAAAAATAGTTAAAGGATGGAACTTCTACAGGATTACATCCTGCACAGTAACTGCAGTCCAGCTCCAATCCATTTTCAACCTGAAAATCTATTTCTATTTTCTCTGCATTACCTAGCTTCTACCCCAGGTCTAGTAGGCGGTTTTCCTGGTGGTGGCCGAGGAAAGAACTGAGCTGAACTTGAACTGTTGACTTGATCAGTGGTTGCCCAAGACACTGGCCTTGGAATCTTGCTTTTTCTGGACTGAGGGCTGCTTGGAGATAAAGAGCTATCTTCATTCTGCTTGCTGAAATGAGAGTCCAGTGTCAATCTAGAAAATGAAGCTAAGACATCGTCCTCAGAAAACGGTACTGGAGCAGCAGCCATTTTTTCCTCCAGTGACTTATCAGAGGCACTTGAGAGGTCACCAAGGAAAGATTTGAGCTGTCTCTTTTCCATAAGTAATTTGACCAAGTCTGTCTGATGGGCCTTTTTTAGAAGAAGCTTTTCCTTTGCGGAAACAGAAGAGGAATCTGACATTGAGTCTATCTCTTGTGCTAAAACTGGGATTCGGCTCTGCCTGAATACAAAAGAAGATTTAACTGAGTCCTTCTTAGATCGATAAGAATTCTCATTTTCTGAAATGCAGTGGAGTAACTCTCCATTTCTGGGAGCATTTTTCTCTTTTTTATTCTCCTGCTGCAAAAAAGTAGTAAGGGCCACTTGGTGGCATTTCAAGTCTTGGCTATGGACTTCTTCCTTATCAGAATGAAAACCATTTTCCTGAATGGTTGCTATCTTGCTTGCCTGTCTATTAACATGTGCGTTATTAAGTCTTGAGGGAGACAATTCTGATGTTCTAGGTGCTATTGACTTCAGAACCTCATCTTGATTTGGCACCAAACAGACAGGCCTCGACTTTGATTCTTGAGCTGCTTCAGTATTTGTTAGAGGATCTTCCTCTGCAGATTTTGAGTTTCCTGGCAAAGAAGAATTCTGCTCTTTGCTTAGCATTTCAATGGCATCCTCAGAGACCACTGGAAGCCCTTCTTCCCCAGCCTCCTCCACAGGAATATTTCCAAGTTCTTTCTCTTCCTGTATCCCATTGTGTTCAGGTAGGTCCTTTTGGCCACAGTCCAGGACACTGACAGATTCTTTGACAAGTCCTTCTCTGTCAAGCACCTCTTGGCTAATATTAAGCATCAAATCTGGTCTGCTGGCACTCGCTGGAAGTGCATCTTCTGTCCCAACCAAACCTGGCAAACTTTCCTTGGGAGAGGAAAGTTCCACGGTGTGTTCCACAGACTGGCCATCCTGCTCCCTTCTCTCTAGCTGGTGGCCATAGTGAAAGCTCTCTGAGGCAGACTGTGTTGATGCCACTGAAGGTCTGGGTATTGTTATCTGCATTGGAAAATTAAAGAAAAAGGTGAGAAACTCAGGAATGTTATACAAGTAACAGCCTTTAAATAGCAGCTTTGGTTCCACATCTTCAAGATACATTATATAATGATTCCTATGAATCACAATGTTCAAATATTGCCTAACTTCATAACGTACATGTAGATAATTAGAAAAAAATAGTCTATCATCCCAAGACAGAAATACGTAACAGGTAAATACAAACAAAATGTCAGTGAAAAATGTTGCAGTTAGTAAGTAACCCCCCTGGAAATGAGATCCAACCTAACAGGCAGATTTTTATTTATTTTACTTTAGTTTGAATACTCTTAGAATAAGTTGTATATAAATGTAAAATCTTTAACAAGTACACAGCAATATTTTTAGACAAATACAGAATACAAAGAACACAGCGACATTTAGATTCAGAAATTCCATACTCATAATATATTTTTGTTCAGAAAAAGAACTTTCTGGAGTATCCAATATTAGTTATTACTTTTCCTACTGAAGCTTATGCCCCATTTTAACTAAGTAATCTGGTTAGGATATCTCCTTACCTAAGGCCATTAAGAAATTAAAAAACTAAATATTTACACATCTAAATCCCCTAACAGGTCTGATCTAATAGATACATGCAAAGCACTCCTAAAACCTGTATATATCATTAAAGCAGATTCCCTTTGAAAAACAGTTGGTTATGATAAGTGCTGTCTCCAGCACACAGCTTAATCGTTAGAGTACATGTCCAGGAAATGGGAAACCTGCATTCATGTCTCTCCCTACTTGAAGGACATAAACTCAATTCTTCCAGTTCCCATCAAGTAGGGAAAAAAACAGAATGGAGTTGTTTCTCACCTTCCCCACTGAAGACAGGCCACTATACAGACACAAACACAAGAATCACGAGGTGAGAGGGTGAGACAGCACATACACAGATTTTATCTCTGTGGACATGGGAGGGATGCACTCTCACGTGAAGAGGAGTCCTACATTCTGGTTTATATATACTGGATGGAGTAAGTTGGTGTAAACAGTAAAAAAAAATTTAAAAATCAAGGGGCTACCCTTACATCTTTCTCTACATGGACAGAGACTTCAGCTCCGGTTTTCTTTCTATTCTTTAGCCTCATGAATCTGACAGAGTCTGTACTCAACAGAGGAGTCTGATTTTGGTTAAAAACACTTTCTTGATGCCCTACTGGTAGAAGAGACAACTAGTGGAGTGTTGCTAGGATTCTGCTATGTTACAATACAGATTTTACTTGATTTTGTTACAGAAATCATACACAGTGCTGAGCTTATTAGGCTTGTGCAAGAGCTAGTACATTGGTACTACTGGCAGTAGAAACAAAACCAAACCCAAAAAAAACCCCACAGAGACCTGCAGTAAGAGTCTACTTTTTGTCTCGTTTATAATTTGTTTTCAAGTTTGGGCCAATAGAGTCCTCCATGTTTGCTGAATTAAAATGGTACATTGAGCAAAAATCTGAAGTTGCTTAGTTTTGGCAAAACAGTCCTCCTTATCTCCCCTTACTCACAGTCCAGGTTTCATCTGAAAGAAACACTGTTTCCCCTTTGAGATAGTAAAGTGTTTCTTAGTTCAAAAGACTTCTTCTGAGAGAATCCAAGAACATCAGTTCAGCTACAGAAAGAACAGAGGAAAAGGAATTTTTTTTAAAAGCTCCTTTCCATGATTAGATCATTTAGTGCCTAAATCTTGAGTGTCAAAAAACAGTTTAGCAAAAACTCTGCACAGAAAGGAAAATGGATAAAATTGGAGAAAAAAAATAAGAAAAACCGTCTATGAAACAGGGCAGCTGTCCCATAGGTTTTCATACATATGTAGGAATTTGCCCTAAGACAACACATCTCCAGACAGCCTACATTGAAGGACTTGCTTTCATACGACAGAGGAACTTATTCTGGCCTGTCAGACAAAAATCATCAGCTCACTTAAAAATTCTGATCTACAAGCTGGGTGAAAGCAGGTTAAGGAAATTTTAATGCAATATTATCCTTGGAAGAGCAGGTTCACTTGGGCATTTGAGAAAACACTTGGGCATCTGCTGTCCACTGAGCTCTGTCTTTAGCTTGAGGCTGCAGATGCATCTCAAAAGTAAGGACGTGTAAAATATTTCCTTTTCCAAACTTTTCACTTGATGAGCTAGTCTAGTTGCCAATTCAAATAACTCAGGATAAAAACACCAGAGTTGTCTTCCACATATCTGAAGGATGACTTCCCTTAGAATAGAATGATCCTGATGTCCTCTCAACTTACAGAGGAGAGACAACCTTAGGTATTTGCTTTCAGACGGATATTTATCTATCCAGGTATATTTCCAGAAGAACTGCAACTGCATTTAAATCCTCCTTTGCTCAAATATGTTTACATGAAAACTCTCTTTTCCTTGTGACACTTCTTTCACAGGTCAATTCTTTGCTAGAAGAAAGCTGCTCTGATATGAAGTTAATTTACATTTTTCAACAGACTTCATATCCTTTCCTACACCGGGAGAGAGAATTTTCTAGTCTTTCAGGCACATGTTGGCCATAGAGATTTAACCCTCACATTCAAGAAAGAGGAGACTAGGCTTGTTGAACCACCTACAATCAAATAGGCAGGAGCTATTTGTGAAAAAGAAACACTGAACAAATGGAGAAAAGAAAAGGATACGGGAGGACTAAGTACCAATAAAGACCCAGTACTACTGAGTAATTCATACTTTCAGAGGCGGCTTTTTGAACACATATATCACTTTCTTGATTTGTATTCATTAGCAAACAAAAGTTTGTTTCCTCACATGGTCAATAAACCTCTTATTAGACTTTTCAAAGCACAAGAACTAGATTATATCCCCACTGAGCTTGACATTTCACCTATATGTGCAAGAAACATAAATGGGTAGCCATAAATGATCCTCATATTTTTATTTCTTGTGCCACTAAATACACTCTTATCCTATGAGATTTTTATGGTTAATAATGTCAATTATGTAAAACACTGAACCTGAGGAACAAATATTACAATTAAGAAATAAAAG
Organism: Melanocharis versteri; assembly: GCA_013397845.1. Lineage (NCBI taxonomy): Eukaryota > Metazoa > Chordata > Aves > Passeriformes > Melanocharitidae > Melanocharis > Melanocharis versteri. Next base: position 1,658,725 of record VZTG01005281.1, on the reverse strand, counting down.
AATAAAATATGGGGAATACAACTTAAAATCCTACCTCTCATCTCACTATGATAACTAGTTTATAACATTGATTATTGCAATTTGCATACTTCAACAGGAGTTATGTGATACAACAGATGACTAAAAATGACTGAGACAATATGTGGAACCCTGAATTTGAGGTTCTACTTTTGCTCCAAAATATTTGAATGAAATTACTGCCACCATAGTCTTGAATCTTTTGGCCTTCCCTAAATAATTTCTTAATTCCTTTCTGTTCTCTCAAATTCACACTTGAACCAAGATAAGAAATTTTCCTGCATTTCTTCAAGAAATTTTATGTGACAGAGAGTGGGATGTCAAGAAGGAAAAAGAAAAAACAACAACAATTTATCTCTCAGACATCCTTTATGATATCTGATAAACTTTCCTCCTTTTAAACCTTTGACAGGCTGCAACAGCAAGTGATAGGCTTGCATGAATGCCTCTGTGTACATATACAGCTAGTTGCAGAGGAATGAAATACTGAGTTTAGGTCTGCAAAGACATAAAGGTGTGAATATGGATTATTGTACAATATCACCAATAGCTTCTTCCTTCCACTCATGATGTCTGATACTTCTGTATGCCAAGTGCTGTCAGGACCTCAGGCCTCTTAGAGACACGGTGCGCAGATCTGTTTCCTGCTAATCCTTTCATTATTCGTAATTTCTCATATTAATACACCATCATTACTGGACATTCTGAAGACACTTCACCTAATTAGTTTACTCTTCAGAACGTCTTTCCTACCTCAGTAAACCTTGAAGCTTTTGTACCCCAGAGAACAAACTGCACGTATCTTTTCTCTTTTCCCTGCTTCTTTTTCACCCATGGTTAGCTCTATAGCCAGCAGGAACACAACCAATGTTAGTACAAGTCTGCAACTTACGCAAGACCAAAAAATCTCCCTAAATCTTTACAGTTCACCAGCTTCCTCTCACTGCATGAGTTTTTCTTTACTTATATCACTTAATTTTTATCTCCTTGCACAACATTATGCCTCTGCAAAGACATTTGAAGTGCAGGTTGCATGAAAGTGCCAAGGGTATATAAGTGCAGCGTCCCATAATTTAGTGCAGGTGCCATTCTCACACACATAAATCACTGCTATGCTTCACATCTTGGGAGACAGCTCACAGTTTCCTGCTCAGAACAGACCCACCTCCCAAAATCCTCCCTACCGACTACTATCACTCCTACTGACTTTCTAGAGTGTAATCCTTTGTATCCCTTACATTCCACTCCCAGATTAAGCTCACAGCAGGGAAGTTAAAGATAATTAATTATATGTTTACTAAAGTATATTGGCTGTTTCTACAAATAGACTAATATGGGGATAAACAGGAGAAATATATGGCTGTAATTCAGTGTTATGGGACATCAGACTAGAGATGATTGTAAATTTTGATACTGAATTCCTTCCAGTAGCCCCATCTATATGGTACTGCAAGCATTGCAGGCATTTGTGGGAACTGCTGGTCCTCAGGACACCATCATTTTTTGTTAAAAACTTGCATGTGGCAGGCCCTAATACTAGACCAAAGAGAAGTAACATATGAAGATTTTTAATATGTATCTGATTACTCTAAAAATAGTATCTTTAATTGCTTTAGAGAATGACTGTGACTGATAATAAGTGACTAATTAGTTTGGTAACATGACTAAAACAAGTACTCATTCTATTTGAAACTACTTCTATATAATAAGCAGCATAAACCAGTTGAAGAACATTCTTGAAATTTACTACTGAAATGGAAAGCGGAGGCACTTACAGACAGTTACTTCATAATACTCACATAATACTCCTGTGATACTGCTACTAAAATGGTCAGTATTGTAGTATTTTCCTTGAGTTCCACAGAAATGGTTCTTTTCAAACAAAGAAAACATTAATTTGCCTAAATGCACAGTTCAGAGGTGTGAATTTTTTTCCCTGTAATTACAGTTGCACTAGAATCATATGTGATTTTAATAATGGAAGAAAAATATTTTAAGAATATGTCTAAATTAAAGATTACCTTACGGATGATACTATAGACAGTAATACACTTATCTACAGGCACAATATTAATTATATTAATTAGATCAATTATAACTTAATTACATGAGAAATAATCATTAGTCATAATGTTCTGAACTGTAACCACCTATTTATTTCAAGATTATTATTGTATGAAGTGTCATCATGGAAACAACTGTTGACCCCAGAGTTAATCAGCTCTCCATGGGAAATCTCACAGACCACTCAGTTTTCCTGAAACATCTTTACTTATTTTATGCTAATGAAATTATAATGCTAGAAAAATAAAATAAATCACACATGTTTCGGATAGAAATGGCATTTTAAAAGAATAATTTAAAAAAGAGAAATGATAATTTCAAGGACAGACAAGAATAGCTGAAACCTGTGATTACAAATTCTGGGAATCTCAAAAGCACTGCTGATGCCAGAAACCACAAACGTTTAAAACAATTATAACTTTTTATATGTTTGGGGTTTTTTGACTCAATGTATGTGGATGCTATTACCAAGGCCAATTCGTTGTCCAGGCCTTCATGACTTTCCTGCTGCTTCTAGCAGAGAAACCTGCAGAAGCAGAATTGGCCAAGAATGGTTCTGTCACTACAAATGGAAACATTCTCAACAGCAACACACTATTCAGAAAAAATTAAGTCATTCATGCTGATTTCTTGTCATCAACTCTTAATTACTTAATTTACAACTTGGAAAGTTTCCATCGGAAGAATTTAACATGCTGTACTATTTAACTCTTCTTTACACCAAAGGCAGATGTGAAAAAAGTATGCCTGAAGAATTTCCTTCAGACAAAAGACACTACTAAGCCCCAAAAAGACAGCATTTAGATTTCTAAATATCAAGCAATTTCCTCTGACACGTGGATAAAAGTAACAAATAAAAGTTTTTACTTGTTTGCATTAGAAAAAGAGTGTATAGAAGAAAATTCTTCTAGAAACATCATTATCAATATAAAATCCAGTTGCTTAAAAGAATGTAAGCCAGGCTAACAGTTACTGAAAAATTCACAGTTATTAACAACTACCCTGTCATGAATTAGATGGTACAACGCCTGTACATTTTCCTTACTTAACAAAATTAAATCTACTGTGCATGAAACAGTTCTAGTAGCTACAGGTTGGACTAACTCCTTGAATTTCAGCCTTGATTAAAACAAGGAAGAACCTAACCTCATGCTGACTCAATATAGCTTCCATCAAGATAGGTAACAAGAGGCATAACAATTCTCTAAAATCTGAAATTAGAACCTTTTTTCTACAGACAAACTATGGCTTTAACCATGGCAACAGTGAAAACACAGACTCACTGAACAGAGAAAACCTTTTCCCTCTTTTCTTTCAAGAATACATCTATTTGATAATGTGCCATGTCTTGAAAATGAAGTTCTGAAGAGGATTTTGGACAAATGTATCCCTTCATGATATTTTAAATTCTAAACCAGAGTGTTAACTAGCTGAGTTTTATAGCAATCCTACCGTACATGACAAGTTAACACCACTGGCAAATTTGAAAAGAACACTTTTGGGATTTGTTTGTTATTTGTGGTTCTAAAAGCACATGTTAAATGTGAAAACCAATGTAAATGTTCACTCTCTTGCTACTGCAGACTAGTGAAACCTGCTAAAATTAGTTTACAAAAAAAAGCAAAATTTACAACATTTCTGTGCACTCCTGGGTTATAAACCTGAAACACCTAAAATAAAAAAACAATTTTAAGGGATATGCATTCTTTTTCTAAATAACCCTTGAACATGTCAAGGAGTCTTACCTTATTCTTCCATTGGTCCCTGAATTCCAGTGAGATGCTTAAAAATTAAGGTAAATTTTTCAACTCAGATCAGTATATTATTTCTCATCTAGGATATGATTATGAAAGTGATGGCTTGCATTTCCATAGCTTCTTGTGTGGGAAGATTTCAGAGCATTTTGTAACTAATTATAAAAGCATATTATTACAAAATATTTTTTAATGTTCCAGTAAGGTAGAAATTTGAGAAATTTAAGACAGAAGAGAAAATATTTGTATAAATGCCAACTAATTCTAATTGCTTAACCTGAGAGACACAGATTATCCTTCCCTAACACAATGAATAACCATAAAATAATTAAATTTAAATTAGCCTCCCTGTACATACCTGATTAAATACATTGAAAAAAGAAGATACACCTGAATGACAGACAAAACTGGAATCCGCCTTTGTTAAGGGCTCTATTATATTGTAGAGCAGCTGGTTTAGAAGTATTCTAGATTGCTGCTGCGGCTAGAAGAAGTGTTCACTATCTTATTGTAGAATTAGAGCTGAGAAACCAGAGATAAAAATCTGAGGTCACTGATTTTGATAGTTTCTTTGGACACAGCTACACACTTAGCACTACAACTACTTAAGCAGTATCTTCAGACACAGCCCTGGCTGGTGGCTGCTGCACTTGCATCACCTTTACCACTGACCTCACATAACGCCCGATGCAGCCCTCTAAACCAGCAGAGAACTCATCTGGCTGGAAAACTCACAGAAAGAGAGAAAAAGGTTTCAAGAGGATTTGCTGTACAATTTGACCATGCTGTAGATGAGAAGGATACTAATAACACTCCAGACACACTCTTCAGACCCAAGTACAAAGAATTCATCTGCTTTTTTGTGAGCTGTAATCCTGCCATAATATTTTCTTTATGCTGCAAGTTGAATAACTAAGGAGAGCTGAAGCAAAACACTCCAACTCTCTTTCAGGATTTATGTATGGCCAGACAGGAGTCCTCTATTGAACAAATACAGGCTGACCTACCTCCTATAGCCTCTCTGCACTAGGGAGCAGAGAATATACAGAGATTTCATCACCTCTTCTATCTAAAGTAGAGGAAGATAAGTTAGAGTTCCTGAACCCTCAATTATCAAAATCTGGAAAGTCGCTTTGCTTGATTTCAGAAACAAATGTATAATTTCTTATTTTTTCATACATGAAGCTAAATTCAACAGTACAGATTCCTGACCTCTGCAAATCATTAGTTACAAATGCTGAACCAAGCTGCAGACAGCAGGAAATACATGAAAATATATTCAGTACCAAATACTTATGCAGATTAACACAAATGACATTAAAATTCTTTTAAATATTTAACTGGAGGTTATTTGGGTTATTAACATGTATATTCATCTTTAATGCTGAGGAACTTCCAGCTAGCTAAGTACCTAACATCACTGCACTGTTGAAAAGAGAAGGGCTTGCAAAAGTTCTTGAGTTCTTCAGTGAGCCATGAAATACACGAGGCTTTCATTGTTGGAATGAACTAAACAATCATGTGCTTGCAGTTTCCATAGGAAATGACAAGCTGGAAATTCTTAACACAGTTAGGACTTCCAAATCACAGCTCAAAAAGGAACACAGCAGTCAAGCACTTACCAGGTAAAAGGAAGAAGAGGCTCAATACCTCTAAGTAGCAGCACCTGGCACAATGCCAGGTCTTCTTCACATGACAAAGTACATCACTTTGCAGCCCTTATTAATATTGCAGCTGTATTTATTTTTGGGGTACTAAGGAAGCCAGAGAAGACCCTCTGTGCCAACTTACTTTTTCTGAGCGTTGTGCACATTTTACTAAGTTTGCTAATTACACCTGCAATAGATTCTGATTGAAAAACTTACATCATAGCTACGCAGACCAAAATAAAAAAGTTTAGGTAATTTTGCATCCTAGGATACAAACCAATGACGAAAAATACTGAAGCTTAACTCCTAAAGAGTTAATTTCTCAAAGTCCCTTTCCCTAGTCAATATGTCAGCCATCATGAAGAACATGGTATTTTGGCATCCCATCAAGTTCACAATCATGAACATTGGAGAGCTACTGTTTGGTTTTATACATCGAGCACAGAAATTTATTTTTTTTTATATTCAGCTAAAAAACAGCCAGGAGTTTGCTTTGTTATCACACACCAATGATCCTATGGAATTTTGAAAGTAACTAGAGTTGATGGATTACTTTCAATATTAATACTCCTGTTCATTCTTCACTGAAAAAAGAAAAACCATCTGTAATAGAGAACTATTTACACTGAAAAATACATTGGAAATGAAAGGCAACACAAAACATAATTCAAATGAAATATTAATGGTAAAATGATGATGATATGTTAGTCTAATGCATTAATGCTATGTCATACTGCTTCACCCAAAAATGCAAACTCATGCTACTTAGCAGATCTCAATATTTTTGTGACTAATACAAAAATTACACTTAACTTCAATTATGATTGCAAGCCCTCATCTTTTATATTGAAATGAAACTGGAAATACAAAACTATAAAATGTCCCCTTTCTCTAGTGACATTTTTCATTATCTGTGACCCCTGATAATTGCCATCTTTGTTTTATATACTGTTAGCAAGGAAAAATTTATTATTTGCTGATTTCCAAAGAAACATCTGACTATTTCTAGATCCCTTTTTGTAACATTAAAATCATTTAGGATAATCTAAATTTTAATATATGTTCCCAATTTGAAATTCAGCTGGTAGTGTGATTATAGGAATCCATTATTCTTAGTTTTAAATAAAGCAAAAAAATACATTTTTTTCTAGATTTTATAATCCTATCTTTTTTCAAGAGAAAATCTCTGAGGAAGTGAATCTGTCCTCCAGAACATCCAGAGATGATTTGTGCTCCAGACCATAACCTGAATAACAGCTCTTTAAATATTCCCCTCTATTAAGTGGGACCATATATCTTCCTCACAGAGTATTCCCGACGCCATTCCTGAAAAAGATCCACTCTTATTCCCCAACTTAATCTTTCAAAACAGTTTTAGGATGCTGTGTATAGCAGTATGACTAGCACATGCCTACTACCAGACTGTGCAGAGCAACTGACAGTGTCAAACTTTGCAGGTGACTGCTACAGTGCAGCCACTTTTACGAAGACAAGGCTTATTCACCTGCTCAAGTTGTGCTTTTGAGATGCGAATGACAGGGGGGAACTTGCCACAGGGAATGACAGGAAGCTGCCTACGGCCAGTTGAGCGGGAGGAAGAGGAGTGGCTCTCAGCTGACTGACTCCTTGGTAAAGCAGCCTCCCTCAGAGGGTCCAAGTGGGTGGATAGAAAGGCTATAGGGCTCATGGTGCGGAGGATGGGACTTGAAATTCTTGGAGTGGAGAAATGCAGCGTATGACATGAGTTGAGCTGTGAGAACAACATGGCAGGGAAGAAAATAAGGTTGAATGTATTTTAATAATTCTTGTTTATGTCTTGCCTATATGCATTCCCTAAAAACCATATTCACACCTCCCTCAGAGGCTGAAAGCTCATAATTTAAGACGTGTCTTAAGTCTAATCTTCACATTTTCCATCATCCATTTTCAAAAATCCAGAGTCAAAATCAAGAGTGATCATCATTTCTCTAGCTGGCTTCTTCACTCACTCAGTCTTAGAGTCACAGAATCATTTAGGTTGGAAAATAAAATCAGATTCATTAAGTCCAACTATTGCAACTGTTATAACTGGTCAGTAACAATCTACGACAAATTTAATAAACTAACACAGTCTGTTTCAAGGACATTGTGTACATCAGTTGACAGCTGACTAGTTGATCACTGGCTGGTCCTTTCAAATGCTTAGCTCATCCACACAACATCATATCTGTGTTTCTGAGATTACTACATTTTTACCATATACACCCACTGGAGGCTTTACAGCTGTGGCAATACCAGGGTACATTAAGAACTGCATCTGACAGGATTAATCAGTAAGGTTAATACTAAACAATTCCGATGAAATTTCCCAAGTATGGGACCAAACTAGAAGGACCCACTGCACTGGAGACTCAAAGAACAATTGCTTCATCTTGAACTACATTAATTCAAGCATTTAGATAAGAGATAAGAAAAAAGAATAGGAACTTTAAAGTCTTCCAAACTATTAATTATAGACAAAGTATATTTCTAAATTGCTTATTGATGATTCTAACAAACCTATAGCTTTGATATACAACTCTGAAATCAACTGGGTTTTTTTAAAGACCTTTTCCAGCACTGAATAAATATGATGGTGACACATTTAAATATCTGTAAATGAGATTGCCATACATAGCTTGCAATTCTTTGTTCCAGTTACAGTTAGAGGAAACCATGAAGAGTAGAGATAAGGAAACTTTCTCCAGGCTCCATGCTTCATGAAGATGACTTTTTGTTTCCTACCATGGTATTTGCAACTCTAATCGATACCCTTTGGAAAGCAAGAGCATCTAGCAAGAATTTCCATTTCCAAGGAAAACATATCTTTTAATTGTGTCAATACTAAAGCTTCGGTTCCCACAATGCATAGCTGACTCGCAACTGGAAAAAAAAAATATTTCCAGTGTCTCATAAAAGCAGCAAACGAGGATAGGAAGTACATGAAAATTAAATTACTTAGAACTCAGAAATAAATAGAAATTTAAGAGCAAGTTTTTGATAAAACATAGTAGTACCTCAACATACAAAATTTCAATTTCAGCAATATTTCTAAATAATAAAGATAAATAGATTCACACTGTAAACCCTCTTCTGTGATACACAGACACACATATACATCTACACAAGTTTGTGTTGTCAGCCAAGTGGGACCAAAGCAAACTGTTGTTTAATTCAAACTGAAGATGGAAAGAGCTGTTACATGTTTAATTACTTTGAAGATATTATTACTTATTTACTGAAATATCTGCTTGACAAATACATGTTGCAAGGTTTTGTGCATGCACTGTGTGAAGTTCTTTGCAATTCAATACAAAGACAGGAAATTAATGAGGCTGTGGTTCCACAACACAGAAAGTCCAGCTCTAGCCTGTTAGTACCAGGTGTAGGAAAAGAAAACCAGAGCTATATGATGCAAGTGCTGTTCCAGTATAAATCCACTATTAGTCTAGATCAGCTCACATTCTTTAGACAAATTAGCTTCATACCAGCAGATATTACAGCAAATCACACACTGTCTGTCCTGCAGCCAAAGTCAACATAAAGCCATTACTAAAGCATAAAGTCAGCACGTATGCCCTTAGCATGCTCTGAGTAGTTCAACAGATATGTGACCACGTGGCCACGACTAAGCCAGATCAAACTGGTATTTGCTGGGGTAGCACGCAGAATCTGTACTGCAACTGGAAAATCATGACTGATAACATGAAAAATACTTCTCTTACCTGTAGGCTTTTTTTCATATTAGTTTGCATAATTTGCTGTAATTTTTTTATGCCTGAGACTTTCTCATCTCCAAACCAATAACTTACACATTTTTCACTCTTATTTTTTGAGTTCAAGTTTCCTTTCCTAACTGGTGCAATTTTACATTTTTAATAGAATGCTGATGCTGTGTGTAACAGGTAAGACGTGATATTATCAACCATTACAGGAAGTCCACATACACACACAATTTCAGGAAGAGCATTTATCTACAAATGGAAGGACTGCAGACCAGAAATTTCTTTCCTTCAGGAGAAAATAAAATTATGGGTGAGTGAATGAAATATTAGTTCCTCATACAGAAACACCCATGCTATTACTTAATAAAACAGCGAGCAAAGAAATAAAGAACAAAGAAGAATCATCAAAGTAAAAAGGAAAAATTAAAAAATTAAAATTAAAATTAAAATTAAAAAAAATACATAAGACTTACAATAGGAAAACTACTTTATTCATTCACCACTGAAGTAATTGCTTGCATATTTAACAAACCTATCAGAATAAGCTCAAAAAGCATAACCGTACTTTCTTCTAAGTGACAGTGAAGCAGGTCAGAAGAAATCCATATGGGAGGTAAATTCATAAGCATGATGATCATGAATGCTGGCATGTCCTAGAGTTTCAAGCTGTTTGAAATGAGTGAACTATTTCAGTAATTATATTAAGCTTCTATACTACTATAATTTCAACATCTATTTTTAACCCCTTTTAGTAACATGCGATCGATTTATAGTCTTAAAATTAACATTCTTGGATCCAAGCCTACTCTCAGTAACTGGTGCAATATACTTAAATCAGCAGAAAAGTGAAGTATGACCTTTGCCTATTATTTTTATTGCCAGGAAGGTGCTACCTAGAAAAAATTACTGAAGAACAAGAACATCTGATGCACAACCAAGGATCACATTGAAAAAACAGTTTCAGGTGGGTAAGTATGCTGAGGAAGAAAGAAAAAGACTCTACCAAACAGCACCATAACGTCACCAGGACTTTCGAACAGAGAAAATGACTGTAAGAAGAGGCATATACACACACACTTGCTCCCAATGAAGTGACAAGAACACTCACCTGTAAGAATTAAGTTATAGTATCCAGCATAGGGAATATTTAAGTATTCTTTATGAAGTGGAATACATCAATGAGGGACAAAAAGAAAAACTCACCCTGAAATAGCCTCTTGGGCTTTGTGTGGCTTTCAAGGGATAATGAAGTAGATGGAAGACTACCACAAATTGCCATCACAGTTGGAGTAGACACACTGTATAAACACATTCAGTTCCCAGCTCCTAAACTGGCCAAGTAATTTCTATTTTCTTTATTCCCAGGTCAGTTTATATTTTCTAGTGTACATGATTCACCTTTGAAACACCAAGTTCCTTCCTGCCACTCATCTTGCCTTCACAACACTACTCGCCCTTCCAGCATAGCATAAACCATATAAATTTCCCCCATTTTTGAGGCCATGACAAATATTACTTATTTCCCAAAGATAAGCAAAGCCAAACTAAAATATAATTTCACCCGAGTTTCTACTTCAGCTGATATTTCTTCCAATGCATCTTATAATTAATTAACTTTGTTTGCAACCATTGCTGCCACTGTGTTCTGAAGCATCTCCCTTTTCAGACAAAGATATTGTCCATTCTTTGCACTGTAGTATATAATATTTGTACCGCTTTTACCTTTAGTTTTAAGTAAAACAGCTATTTCCCCAAAAAGAGCCACATTCATATAAAGTATATAGTGGTATAGTGCATTTGCATATAAACTTACAAGCCGTTTTTTAATGGCTTTCAAAATAAAACCATTTATTATTTAGTATTTTGGACAGGACCAAGTGCTGCTCTTTCTTGTCTGCTTTACTAAAACAGACCTTAAAATACAAAAACTGAACAACTTAAAAATTTAAATTAATTTTTCACCCTTTAAATTTTCTAAGCCATCAAAAACTCTCTCATGCAACTAATATTTCAACTTAAATCTCAGAAATCTGTTGTCTAACACAGTTCTGTATTTTCTATCACACGAAATGAATCTTCCATAAACTGCATCATTTAAAGTATGATATCTAAATATAATCTTGTATGAAAGATATGATCTTGCCTTTTCCATGAGAACCAAGGCGTAGTTGAAATTTTACCGTGCTGCTATAGTTAATTACACTGAGTAGTTCATTCTCACCATAAATGATATTCCACACCTTATAATAAATGAGTAGTTGGTGACAAGTTTCTTTTTCTAATGAGCTGGCTGTAACTTTCACAAAAAGTGGTAATACCTGAAGAAAAATATAGCCAGGTTTCTTGGCTCAAGGGAGCTTGAAAGAACTGACCTCCAAATCACAGATGCCACAATATCTACTTTTAAAAGGGGAGAAATAAAACCATGAGGTGATTCCCACTTAACCATTAATCTCACTTACTCCTTAAGTAAAGGCAAAGAAATCTTTTTTTAGAAACAGTGGCAGAGGAGAAAAAAGTAAATGTTCAAAAACTGTGCAACTGAGAATTCTTCAGAAAAAATGGAAAACAAGAAAAACAAGAATATAATAGAAGCAAAGCAATCTGTCTTAGTGAAAAAAATGGGAGTAAAGTAGGAGCTGCAAAAATATTTTAGAAGCAAAAAGCAGCAACACTTTATAAAAGGTAACAAAGTTGTTTGTATAAGGAGCACTAGAAATTTCAGAAGAAACAAGAAGAAACAAAGTGGATTCCAAAAGCAAACACTGCAGGAATCATAGTGAGAGGTGAGAGCAAGCAACTGTTTCTTTAATTTCAGCCACTTAGATTTTTCCTGAAACACTGTGGCACAGTATTTTACATATTCAATTGTAATTTTACATTTATGTACTGCAAATATAATAAATATATGTTTGCATGTGTGTGTCTTACTGATTAGCAATCACTGCACAAGGAGCTTCTTTAGATAGACAGATATATAGATAGATAACTCTTTGTTAAATGCGGCCAGTTCTGTGGATCACACCTGCAGAACAATTAGCAATTCCATGGGTGACTGTAAACAGCTGTGTAACGGAACATGGAAGATCACTCTTCAAGAATCAAGTCCCATACCTGCTAAAACTAGGAATTTCTGCTACACTGCTGTATTTCAGTCACCACCTTTACCATTTCCACTTACAATTCTGAATAAAGAGCTTTTCTTACCGGAGTGAGCGCTCCTTCTGCTTGAGCTTCCATAGGACTTGTAGGGGTGGCTGCAAGAAGCTGTCCTGCAGCTCCGGACAGAAGTTCCAACTTATCTGTAAGCTGTTCAGAGGCAGCAGGATGACATTCCATGTCTAGAACAAACTCCACCCCTGAAGTTTGGTTTTTGGCATGGACATTGTTTCCTGCCCAACCACCCTCTCTGCACTGCTCCTCTGGAGGGGACTCCTCTAGAACTTGTAGTACCTCTGGCTCTTCATCTGAGGGACTTCCAGTCATTTTGTGCCCTAAAGCCTCATTTGTCCTGAAGTCCTGCAAGTCTCGTTCCTTATCTATTATCACCCATTCCTTAGAATCAACCTCCTGCCTGCAGGAGCTTAGGTTAACAGCTACAAATCCATTGCTCATAACACCATCAGCATGGTCAGGAGAATTAGCTGACACGGGCTTTGAAGCATCTGGAAGATATTCTTCATCATAGTGCCAAACATGGTCCGTGCGGGCAGTCACAGGAGCAGGAACAGAAGTTTTCTGAGAAAGAGGAGGAAGAGCAGCAACAGGAGTCTCTGCCACATTCAAGTCTTTCTGCTTCTTCTCCAGACTTAGAGAAAAGAGGTTAATATTTGAATTAGTTAAGAATTAATTAAATTATGCAAGTTACATTTGAGTGTTTTCAGTCGAAGAAGACTAAATTTATATAAAAATTTGTTGTCATATTCTAGAACAACCTACAGTGATTCAAAGATCCACAATTTGAAACAAATAAGTCTGATGTCAAGTAAAAATGGATGGATGGTCTTAGAAATATACACATTTTTAATTTTAGTTGTAATGTATCATGTTGTATTGTAAATATAATTACCAGAAGGGAGAATCGTGAGAGAAAAAAACTCAGTAGTGAGGTTTCCACAGATGTCCACTGTACTTAATTTGTTACAAAGCAGAGACTCAAAGAGGAACAGAAGAAACAGATGCCTCCTGCAGCAGTTATCATATGCTTTCAAGAAGAATGTTATTTATTGCTTTGACTGATTCCTAAGTTATGCTTTGCACAATTTGCTTCATCAAACAGGTTCAATTTCCTAGCTCCCCTATGAAGTATTTAGAAGGATTTTGCCACTGTCATCACCCCAGCACTCTTCTACTGTCCCCACTCAGCCTCTGCCTTTCAGTCAGATTTCACTGTGTCTCTCTCTCCTTATTCTTTCTAGACATAGGCAAACTGATTGAATTCGTCTTCATACATCTGTCTCCTCTCTACCTTTAAATTCCATTTTAAGATCTCTGTCTTCTATCAAGATTTTTTTGTTGGTGCAACACCTTTGGGCATCACTAAGCCTGCTGCATGCAGGTAGAATTCTAACTTCTTCACTGCACTTCCTGTAAACCTCCCTTCCCATGTCATATAGCCCAATATCATGTTACCTCTATTGAGCACCTGATGTCAACCTTCTTATTCAGGATGAGTTGACTATCAAGAGTATGCCACTGAAGAGGAAGTGGCATACCATAACCAGGGTTACACCACTAGGTTTTGAAATGCAATATTTCCGAGTGTGGAAGTCTGACTCCAACTGTATCCTAGCAATAATCATTTTTTCAAGAAGCTGCTAAGTAGTGAAACCCATTAACTGAGCAATATTATGAAAAATACTTTGCTGTAACTTGCATAAGCATACTCAACAGCTCCACTCCTGCTCTTCACATAGCAAAGATAATAGTATCCTAATTACATATCCTTAAAAGATCTAAGCATAAGGATAAAATAATTTCTTTACCAGGTCTCAAGAAACTTATCAGTGTCGGGCTTAGACTCCAACGTCATACGCTTCTCCAGTTCAAAGCTGTGAATGGAGCGTAACTTTCGCACCAGTGGAACATCTCTGTCTAACTGGGTGGTCTCTGAGCGAACTCGAATTGGAGAACCAAGACTCGGGGCATTAAGCATTCCATTCCCTGGTCCATGGCTGTTTTCTTCCTCTGTGGCAGCCTGTGCAAAACATAAAGTAAAAATGTAACTCACTAGGAGTGGCAAAACAGAGGAAGACAAGGTAATAAATGGTGAAGACCGTCCAAGTTTTTAGAATGTGAAAAGCCAATTTGTATTTGGAACGGTCCTTAAGTTCATGCCATAGTTAAGGTAGTTTAGGTATGTTCTTCAGAACACACCTACAACAGACAAAATACTGGCAATATACGGGTTCTGGATAAGTCTGAGAATAGGAGTATCAAAGACCCAGTAATACAGTTACTCTGATATTTCACACTCATCTCTGAAATTTTCTTTAATAATAGTCTGAAACCTTGCACTTGGTAGCATCTTTGGTCTGCCTTACAATCAAGTGCTCTTATTAAAGAGAAGTTAGCTTCCAGGCTGTCTTTTTGATTCTCTGGAGCATTTAACACTGTTATACACTAAATCTACCAAATATTTCTATGACTTTAAACTATGTTTTAGTCCAACTGCATTCCATCTTAATAATGACTGATAATTATTTAGAATAATAACTGAACATGATTTAGAGCTGGGAAATCATGATCATCCTTAGTTTCTACAGGTGACATAGAAAGTGCCTTTGTTTAAACCAGAAAAATCTCCTTTCTCTGTCTTTGGTAAAAAAACAAACAAACAAATAAGCACATTTGAAAACAGGCACCATGCCTTGTTCTTTCCCACAATACATTTTTTCCCTAGCAAATAATGAGTAACAGCTTCAAAACCAGACAGCTATCCTAAATAAAGAGCATTTTAGTACCAGATCCATTTTCATGTTAAAAACACTTTTATATCAAGAAACAGGCTACATGTGTCCAAGTATCAAATACTGTGATTGTGAGTAAGGAAGACAGGAACCAACTCTCAGAGACTACTTTTGAAAATAAAGCAGCATTCACTTCTAAAGACCAGCCAATGAACCTCTGGATCAGTAGAAAGGTATCATATCTTATGGAGACAAAACCACCAAGTGAATTAAATGGATACTGCCAGTCACACCACTGATTTGTCAATTGAAGAAAATTAAAATCTTCTTTTGTACATTTAGTATCTAGCTTCTACACATGCAAGATGCAGGAAAATTCCTTTGATTTCATCCAGTGAGCAAGAATGAGGATCATGTCTGAAGAAAATGAATATCAATAAAGTACAAAGAACCTCAAATTATCAGCAAGCTATTCATCATAAAGACCTGATAAAGTGACACAAAGCCCAAAAGCCTGTCTGCTTGTTTCAGTACATAAAATGTGTTATCTCTACCATAAACCATTTTCCTAGATCATTCTGGCTAATCAGTGTCAGTACAACTGCCTTATTAATTATATCTTATGAGCACTATGAGGACAAGAAACTGTTCAAAGATGGTCTTCACAATGCAGATTTGAAAGTACCTTACAGATCCCCAGTTTTATTTTGTTTCTGTTTGCATCCATTTCTTCCCAAACATCTTTTTCCTGAGGACGCTGATGCCCAGGGGATCCCGGTAGTTTCTCAGGTGATACACCAACTGGAATAACATTCTCTCCATCACTGAGCTGTTCATCAGGGAATACTTCATCTGTATTTTCCCGCAGCAAATCTCCTGGGATAGGAGTGGCATTGGCAATTCTACGAAAGTAGTTTAAAAACAATATCAGAAAAGTAAAAATTGTTATACTCTCATGTGTTTACAGAAATTATTTTCTATTTTAAAAGAAACAAACAAACAAAAACTTACAAAGAAAATCATGTTCTTGTAGAAAACTAAATCTTGGAGATTATTTAATATAACCCCCCGTACTTCCTGGCTTTCACAATTTATTTAGTTTAGGTACATAACAAAATATGTAAATCAAAAAAACTATCACATAAAATCTGGTTTTGTGAATGTTTTTGAAGCCACTTCCAAGAAAATTTGTTAGAGATCACGTCCAGGCTCAACTTCTCTCCTGACTCTTCTATATGTATTCTTCTATTCAAAAAAATTAATGGCACCCATAAACACTTCTTACATTCATCCATAAGCACTTCTTATTTTCTTCAGTCCCCTGAGATGACTATGGGTATTATTAAACATCACATCTTGTCCAATTTACTTCATTACAGAATGTCTCAAATAACATATTAAATATTATTTCAAACACAACCAAAATCTATTTCCAAATTTCTTATAAAGATCCATTCATTTTTCAAACTTATAATGAAATTGCAGCTAGAATTTTATTCCAAGCTTACAGAAAACAATGGGTTTATTTCCAGGTAGTTAAATTTCAAGGCACTTAAACCCAGGACACATTATTTAGTTTCACAAAATATGATTTAGCAAAGGACAGATGAGCAAATTTACATGCAATTTCCTGGAGTACTATTTTTATTGCTATAATTTTAGGACTGCAGTGCTGATCTTTCAGGATAGTATGAACTGGAACCCTAAAAAGGGAAAAACTTCAGATGCTCCCAAACCTCCATTCCTCTATGCATTCAAACTCCTGCAGAAAAAACCTAAATTATGGAGATAATGTCCCTTTTGTAGGAAGCCCCTCTGTGGCTGCCACTGTAGAGACCACACCGTGCATACCCAATTGCAGCCGGCGTAAGACGAGTGTGCAGCTGAGGGGTGGTTGAAGTTGTTGTTGTTGTCAGAGAGCCATCAGTTCCACTCTTCTCCCAGTCAAAAGGGTCACTTTCAATAACCCCAAACGTTTTCATGCTGTTGTCAAACACAGACATTAGAAGCTGAAAATAAAGAAGAAAGTTAATAGGCTTCGTTTTTGTCTAAGAGACCAAGCAATTAAGAAATATCCTCCTGTAATACTGACAACAACATACAAAAGGACAGTTTTCATGTGAAACACTTCTCATTTTTCAAGATTTTGAAGTCAAGATATACAAAATTCCGTTTTATTGAAACAGAAAAAAAATCCACCCACATCCGTATTTTCATCAGGCATGAGGCAAAGATACACATAGACTTTTACAAAAACACAGAAATAACGCACACACAGAGAAGGATAACTGCACTGCTGCAGAATACCACACAATGGCTCTCTAGCAGAGGAACAGAAAAGAATGCATTTGGTAACACCAAAAAAACAAGGAAATGAATGAGATGTAGGAAAGGATACGGATCTGCTAATTCATACATTTCTGCCATTAAGAACCACCTATCATTTACTTCATATAATGCTGATATTTATACTATGCAAATTTGTAAGTTTTCAATACTCATTTTATGCTATGAAAAAGCATTCAGAAAATTAGTATCCACGACAGAGAAACAAATGGCACCTACTTTCCTCTCTCTGTGAAATAAATTTTGTCTCATTCTAGTCACTGATGGGAACGCTGTGTCCATATCATTCTCTAACTCTGTAACATTTATAATTTTTTTTCCCTAAAAGCTAAAAACCTGTGTTTGTTTCCAACCCAGGACACTGAAAATTTTTCAGCCTTCTCCTTCGGCAACCCTGAAATAGGTGGGAAGTTTGAATCATTTCTCTTGTATAGAGTGGTCTCATCCATTTAATCTTTACTCTCAAAACCTTCTGTGTGCCACCAGTCCCAGTAATTTCTGTAACCCTACAGAAAAGCACAAAGCCACAGTTCACTCTGTCCCTAATGTACTCTAGTTTTTTCTTCTCTTCCTGTAACCCTTAGGCAGCATCTCTGAAGTAATTTTTAAGGTCATTCTCCTTCAAATCTTTTCATCAATTTCTGCTATAAGGCAAATACAAACACAAATGCTTAATGATATCAGGAGGCTGAGGCAACCTATGCACAAATACCTGAATAAAATAAACATCTGACACTGCCAAATCAAACATGGCTTCTTGGCCTAGGTCATGAACTTTTTAGATTGTAAACTCTTCAAAGCAGGGATGTCAGCCAGGAATGTACATACATGCTTGTTCAGTGCCCACCCACAAATACAAAGAATATAGCAGGTAGGAACAACACTGCTGCAAACACAAGTAAAGAGAGACCAGAGTTTAAAAGAGCATTCTCACCACTCTCAATAAAACCACCCTGCTCTGGTCTAAAGCACATGAACAACACTGTCTTGTAAGGCTCAGGCTGCAGCTACACAACCTCAAATGTTCCATGACCAGCCACAGGACTGTAAATTACTGGGCTGTCTCTACCATGGAAAAACTCTGTCCTGGTGTCATGTTAATTGCATATGCTGTGTTAGATACAAATAGACCACAAGGAAGGATTTGCAAAAATATGACTGTCTATATACTTTATCATTCAGGTTATGTAATGTAAAACTTATTTACCAGTCTATAATCAAGGTTTTTCTGTGCAATATCAAAATTTCTGCAATAGTACTCTTTACCATAGGAAAAAAAAATCTGATACATCTTTATAACCAGGCACATAAAACATTGAAAACTTTTTCCACACTTAACTGTAAATGAGAGCATAAATTCCACGGACATTTTTAATAGAAAAGAGGAAAAAAAAATCAAGGTATTTATTTTTCAGGAATACTGAACATTTTTTGTATATGTAATAAAGCTTTTTTTAACATTCAATTTTTTTCACAAAAATTGATTTGTTTTGCAAATGTGCAGAACAATATACCAGCATATTTAGAGAAATCCACTTACTAACAGGAAATTGGTTTTTCCTTGAGATTTTCAGTCCTTATTTCAATTCTTATATATCTTGATTTCTTAGTTAATCTTGCCAAGCAAAGCACAGGAGTCACTCTTATCAAAGTTACAATATCAGAATTAGTCAGATCTATTTACTCAGTTGAACCAACTATACTTGAACACCAACAGAAACCCATTCCTTCTGATTTCACTGAGTTAGGGAGTTGAACAAAGGCACAGAAGCAGACAGGTCCTGCGAGTGGGAAGCTGACAGGAATGTGTGTTTCTGGGAGCCAGAAGGAAGGCACACAGAGACAGCTTGTCACGGTGCGCTATTCAATCAGTTCTTCTGTGTGAGACTGAACAAACTCTCAAGTCTCTCCCTCCCTGCTTTTCCCGAGCATTCCTCTGCTGCTTTCCATAAACTGGAAAAAAGTTCTATCTTTATTTATCGTTTAGTTGCAGTGAGTTAATCATAACTGAGTGAGTTAAGACACATTGTGCAGCATATCCCCTCAGCACATGCCACCTTATCACCGAGCAGAAGCTGCCCATTTTGGCAGGCAATACTCTCTTAAGCAAAGAACAATGACTGGTTTTCCATGAGTTCTGTACACAATACTCCAGTCTTGAAAACACAGCACGAGTGCATGTTGTGCTCTAGCTGTAGGTGCTGAGTTCCAGACTTTGGAAAACTGCCAGAATGACAATCACTGAGAGAACAATCTGATCAATTAACTTACGGAGCACCTACTAGAGGCTGTGATAGTAGGACAGCTCCCAGTCCTAACAGAATACTGACTGAAAAGCAGCTGTCAATATTTTTGTAGAAACTTAACAGCCTTACACTTCCCAAATGGAAAAAAATTACATATTTCAACCACAAAGCTTCCGTGGCACTAAATGGTCATTAAATTAAGGTTGTGGTGGCACAAACCATAATAACTACCAAGATTACACAATGAAATCAAAGTAAATTGAAGATGAAGCAACAAAAAGTTCTCTTCTTTATAAAACAGAAAGACAAAATAGTACAAGTGTTTACCTGGTAATCAGGCTTGGTGAAGTAATCCAAACTAGAAATGTGATCCAGAAAGACGTTGAATTCTTGAGGAAGATGTTTCAACATAAGTCTGTGTTCATACCTTTCTTTAATGGAGCCCACTTGCTCCTAGGAGTAAGTAACACAACAAACATTGGCACACCTTCATTCTCTGCTAGAGCACAGTCACATCGTCTGTTACAGCCATTCAATACACTACTAGCCAGAGACAGGTCACTACATTACACGAATGGTACTGAGGAAGGCCATTCTACACCAGATAGCAAGATAAGACATTTTGTCTTTGGCCTCAGTACACTCGCAAAATAATGTACAAACTTCAAATTCAATATGAAAAGCCACTTAATTTTCTACTGTGTTAGTGTTGTTTGTGTTTGAATGCTGACTTGTGTTTGAAGAGCTGTCACAAAACACTCCAACCCTTCCTAAAAATATGTTTTAAGGATTTAAATATCCTATTGCATCATGTGAAGTTCAGTCACTTTTCAGTGTATATTCAGTCATGTAAGATGTGTAAATCAAAACGAAAAAGGAGATGCTACCTATACACCACATTGTCATCTACCAATAAATAAACCACATCATAGAGTAACCTGGTTTCAGTATAATTTCAAAAGAATTTGCAACAAGTAATAACAGGCTGATTAGATATTGTTTCTTTGCATACTTCACCTTTGACATACGACTAAAGACCCTACTGCATATTGCCAAATCCAGTTTTGTCCACCAGCAAATACCAAATGCCTATTTCACAAATATTCAAAACAGATTAGAAATTTTAAGCATGTGATACGTGTAATAAGGTACTTAAGTGAAAACAGGAATAATGAAGTAAGTGGCAATTATACACTTACTTCTGCCCTTCACAATAATTTCAATCTAGAAGTACAACCTACTTTCTGCCTAGAACAGTTAGTAAAACTTGATTACTTTTTATACCACGACACTAGATGCAAGAACTAACACTAGAAAACACCGGAAAATGTAATGTTAAAATTAATGAGCCAATGATTCTAAGTGGAATCTTTATCACAGCATTTCCCTGGAACCCAGAAGTAAACCTCCCTCATGATCTTTGGTTGCACCTCTAGGTTTACCTTATCTTTTATTTTTCTCCAAGGCAGTTGCCCAACCACAAATTCCACCAACATGTAGAAGAGAGACCAGAGGTCATCATGCCGACCCATCTCCTGTAAAAGGAAATATTATTCTAAAGCATATTACAAATACCTAAACAAATGGGAAGGTAAGTTCTTTACTACTTGAGACTTAAATTATTACATAAAATTTAATACAACCTATGCTGCAAAACAATTTCGTTAAATCCATTTGATATTTTAAGGGGAAACATACAAGTAAATTTCCACAGAAGACAGAGAGAAATAAAACAAAAGTTGAAGTGAGTTAAAATAACATTGCAAATCTCTGTTTATTTGGATTTCTTTAGTGTATGATGTTAAGACAACATACTGGACATTACGTACCTCATAAAACTCAGCAGCTTCACTTTTTTAACTTATTAACTTGCAATATACAATTGAACACCAAAGATAAGTATTAAAATCACTATTATTTGTACAAGAACTTTTTGATCCTCAACTACTGTAAATTACATTATCCTTTCACAAAATTTATAGCTAATAATTTCTATATAATAAATGCACAGATAAGAATACAAAAAAGGAAATGAGCAGTAATTGCATTACTGACTGCTTTCAGCTACGTGAGATGGGTATGATCCAGATTGTGATACTCACTCTGTTTCTATGAGCGTTGATTGATGCGTATCGTACCGTTCCTCGAAAACCAGCAACAGCTCGAGGCTGTCAGAGAATAGAAAAGATTCTCACTGTCAGAAATAAATCCTCTGACTACTTAACTTGGCATCTACAAAGTGAGTACAGAGCCACGACATATCTCATTTGAAACTCTTATTTCAGTTTACTGTGCTTCCACAAGTTCTCAGTTGAAATCCAAGTGGGCACTAATTGGCTGACCAATAAATAGCAAAGGCTGCACTAGAGACACCAATTTAAAACATTTCTTTCTTTTCCAGTTTCTGAAAACCAGCATTTCTTCCCTTATACTCTAAATATCTTATGATCATAAGTCAATTAATGTTTTATAATCAGAGAATATATTTCCCCACCCTTCTTTTCTTCAAATAAAAATATTACAGAAATAATTATATAGTTGATGACAGTCACAATTAGTAGATATTTAAATTTCTTTTTAAAATCAAACTGTGGTATTATTACTTTGCCTAAGAGAGATATCCAATCCATGCTACCCCCTTAATTAATCATTCTATATAGACAAAACTGCCAGGACTGCTAAATTTGCTTTCTTTTATGCAGCTTTATCTTCCCAATCAATAATTCTTTTTGCTTCCTCTAACAATGAACATAAGAAGCTTGAATTATCTACCTCACCTCTGACTTGTATTCAGAGAGGTATTGGTGATCTGTCTGCTCACCCAAGACCATGACAATTCTTAAGATTTTTTTTTAAAATTTGCACAATACATTGAAAAGTCTGGTTTGATATACACACAAAGATAAAGTCAATACATAATTATTACCTTATTAAGATAAAACACTTCCATCTCTACCTGTATATATATAGATGTACAACTTTTTCTTATCCACCAATATATGCTATACAAAGCTATCATTTAAATAAATGAGGAGTTGCCATTACTGTCAATAAAGCTACCAATTGAATCCAGCAGGATTATGCAGCAATGTCTTTAAAAAAGGATTCAACCGCCCATATAATCAATGTCTGCTTGAGTAGTGCGATGAGAGCTGAATCAATATTAGTTAACGCAGAGAATATCTTCTAGGATGTTCTTAACATGAAGAGGTTCTCAGATGATATTCCATAAATCTTAGGCTTTGCACGTCATCATACAGTTTAAGTGGTGCTCAGAACCACTTTCATGTTCAGGCAGGACAGATTCAATTGTCTGTCTGCCTTTCTTTAATTTTATAAGTATACCATATTCTACACTGAACATTACCCTGAAATGAAATATAATACTGTAATTGCAGAAATTTCACAGTCCCATGCAATTAGAAAAAGAACAGATCAAAATGCTTTGGAACTGCTAGATTTCAGGAGAAACAATTTTTCAAAAAAAAAAAGCACTTAAATCTCCTTAGTAGTTCTGCAGGCTGGTAAACCATCCAACTAAGAGTAATATAGCATCACTGCCAAGACAATCAAAATACAGATAAATTTCAAAAAAGATGTAGTTTAATGTACAGTACTTTTTCAGGAGGGCACTGAAAGCTTAACTTTAAAACAGTTGAAAATACAAATTCCATGAATCTCAAGAGCATATAGTTTCAGAAGATGAAACCAAATGTTTGCTGTCTTTCGCCTCTGGCATGAATGTTAAAAAGGACTATATTCAGTTTTACTTAGTTAAATATTTCTGTTCTTCTGAGAATAATGGAAAATACGAATCCTAGGATGAAACACCGCTTTCATTTCTAGCATCACAACTTCAATTTCTATTCGATAACTAGGAAATGCTTCAGTTGCTGGACAAAGCAAGAGAAAAAGACTAAGAAATGTCATAAGAAAACGAAATTATCCCATTCAGTTTACAAAAACTAAAAATCTGACCTATTCCACTTCTGTCCTGGGGAAGAAATGTCCATATGAGGAATTTCATTGTGTACCAATTCAAATGCTTTTGAATGTTAAAGTCACAGCCATCCTTATTTGCCCTAACATGATTTCAATTATCTGAAAATCACCTGGATGGGAAGGAAAAGAAAAATAAAATAAAATAAAATAAAGAATATTCTTTCTATCTATGAGCTTATCATGAAGTGAATTCTGAATTCTTTATTCCAGCAAGGACATCTAAAGCCTTTCACTGTTCCTTGCCTTACAGTATAGTTCCTATAATCTGAATTAAATGCACATGTAACTCTGTTATATTTCAAGATACAACAAAATATCTTTTAATAATGCAGCTAGTCACTATTGTGGTATTACAATGCCACACAACAATAATAAAATAATTCCACCATGTCTCTCTTCACGTGAGTGATGCTCTGTAGGTCAAATCAAGTTTGCTGAATTCAGAATAGAACTTACAGACTTCTGAGAATTTACATAACTTCTGAAACTGTTTCAGAACTCTTCATGCATCTCACAACATCTCATGTAGCAAAAGAGAAATACTACAGGAAATAATAGCAACTTCATATATGATTCACTGCATATTTTCAAATAAAAATCCCCCCTGCTATTACTGATCATCTTAATTTGTTTCCTGAGACCTCCAAAACACACTTTGCAAATCTTCTACAAAACTGTACCTTGTTTGGTTAAGTTTACATTAAAAATTTTTTCTAATATAATTAGCTCTGGAAGTCAAGATAATCTCTGTTTTGATTACTGTCACTAAATCCTTCAAATTTAAATTAAAAGAAATATTTTGAAGATACATGCAGATGAATGAAGCAGATCCAGCGACTACAGTGAATTTTTCTACTTATAAAGGTACTTTTTTAATGTAACATCAGTTTTCTTTGGAGGTGTCCCTGCCCTGGAAACACTTGACAATGTCTCAGATAAACTACACACAGGAAATTAGCAGTTCCTAGCAAAGTGAATTATTTCCACTAAGCACACAGCTTTCAGATTCCTGGGAGACATCATGCTTACAAACCTGCCGATGCATGTTGCTTTTTTGGAGTGGCTGTGGAGGAGGCAAATCACTCTCCTCAGCTCAGCTCAGTGTCTCCAGACAAATGCTCTGGGTTTATTGCTCTGGGCAACATTGGAAATGTTACACAGAGCAAAAAAGTTAACTTATTACTGCAGCCATGGAAACTAGAAAATCAACATGAAAAAATAAATCAATACTGGTTCTTCTCATTATATCTGACACACACCATGGTGCTCCCAATCAATCAGGCAATAAGTGAGTATTCCTAATTGTCCAGGTTTTGCACTAAAAAGCCAGCGGTGCTGCCTCGAGAGTAGAGTTCAAAAGCCAAAGGGGATGGGCAGAGAAGTAGCCACCTATGTTACCTCTATTTTCCTCTGATAAAGGCAGAATTCTCCTTTTTTATCTTTTCCCTTGAAAAAGCCAATTTCCTAGTTCTAATCCCACCAGAAATAAATTTCCATCATTGGAACTATACACAGTTCCAGTTCTTTGAAACCTTCTTTCATAGCTTCAACAATTCACATTCCAATCCTCTCCATTTTGAAGATACAGGTTTTGCAGTCAAATGTAATGCCTAGCATGTGTCAGCACCAGTTTAAAATAAATGAAAATTCCAGGGATCACCAGGGTAAGGAAAGAGCAAGCAGTTGAAATACAATTGCCATTACAATATATTCTAGATCTCAATTGATTTTCACTGTATATATAGCTCTTCCAACCCCCACTTTCAGCTTTATCTTAAAATCCACATCAGACACTAATAAGTGAGTACTTGCACTTAGAATTCTTCATCAAGCCATCCCCTACTAGTTGTCAGTACAACACATTACTTGGACTCAGATCTACCTAAACAAATGGTAATTTCAAAAAACTGACAGCAGCTGTCTGATCCTATGCTACCTAGTTCCAGCAGAAGCTGAGAAACAATGTAAGTTAACAACAATACAATTAAATTTCACTATTGTGAGTTCTAACAGACATCTGGTGACAAATGAAAATTTAGTGCATGTGCTATAAAGAGGAACACCATCTCTAAGACAGCAGTATTTGATACACAAAACAACTCCTGAGCTACTCAGTTTTCAATCTGGAGTACTCAGCCAATGTGATGCACTAGCTAAAGACTACAATCGTCCCAAAGCTGATTTATGAGCAGACAAAAAGTCTGGTGGGCTGAAGAGGGTAAAAACCTACTAATGTCTGTCACAAACCTAAACTTACTGCAGCGAAAAATCACACAGGATAAGTCTGCCATGTGTATGTTTGCTTTGCCCTGTACAATCTTTCTTCTTCCTCTTATTCCAGGAGCTGAAGTAGAGATTACTGTAAGAGCAAGACTATATGAACCAGCCATGCTCTGGCAGATAATTTCCCCACAGAGCAGAATACTGTTTTATTTATCTCGTAAGTAAAAATTTTACTGTTGTTCTGCATTTAGTATACTGGAGAATTGAGACCTTAATTTTTTTATGTTTTGTACATGTTTTTTATATTTTGTACATATCTTATTTAGTATTTATAATGATAATACCATATATTAAAGAGTTGCATAAATCCAGAAGTAGACTATTTCAGTAGTAGGCTTATTTCAACTATGGAAAACGTCTCAAGCAAGCTAACGTACATAAATGTACCTTCTTTCCAATTCTCTTCCCTATCCCACAGGGGTGGAGGGAGCGCAGGGTGAAATGAGCAAGAGGCTGTCTGGTACTTCATTGCCAGCTGAGGTTAAACCACAACAATATACGATAACACATTTTCCTTCTTTTAAATGATTCAAAATATGTTTTCATAACTCAGCAGAGAATTTAGCCCACAGCTCAGAAAGAACTGGAAAACAGAGTTTCCAGTTTGATTTTCGTTTGCTCCTATTTTCACCAGGAAACAAATTTTACTGGACCAAACCATCTGTCTTTCCACCACAATAGCTTTTGATTTCAAACAAATAGGACAGCTCTCAACCACTTTCAGTTCCTGCAAGTTTAATGAAAATTGGTGACGAAAGACAGAACCCAAATTAGTACATTGACACAGAGACAGATAGTTAAAATTCAATTAAAATGGCTCACATCCATCTTAAGAGACACCAATCAGCTGGTCAACCAGCATTAATTTTAGATGGCATGTAAATACATGCCTGGTCCCAAAAGTGCAACTAGGTACTGATCAGAAAGGTAAGCTGTAGTATGAAGCTGAAAATACTAAGAAATTTGGACAGCACAAGGGAAACAGTACACAAAACAATAGAAAAATCATATGTTTCACCATTCATAGAATAATTTCTTTCAAAAATAAGATCAAATATCACTAGAAAAATTAATTGTTTTCTTTTTTTTAAGGCTGCTACAGCCCATTCCCCTGAGCATTTATTAGTTCTACAGAAAATAAAGGAACTGCTGAATCAAAATATAGAACAACTATACAGCATATTTCATAATGTGTAATTTAAATTTCTAAGTTAAATTGTTTAATGATTGTTTGGATATGATACCAGTGTTCTGCACACAACAGGAAAGGAGAAAAAAAAACAATATACCCTAACAAAGCATTCTATCATCATAATTCTTCATATCTCAGCTATTTATCAAACTGTTTCTTCAGGCAGGATATCGTGTATTTGGTTTTATTTTTCATCCCCAAACCCCCAAACTCCAGGTCATAAAGAATCTTCCTCTCAAATATAACCACACATGATTCTCTAAAGTTTTTAATATAATTATTTAATTGCAAGAGTATTCCATTGAGATGTTACAAAACAAAGTCACACTGCATGAAATTCATATATCCCTTCTACTTTTGTCACCAAGCCAATTGATAATGCTCTTTTTTTCATCTTTTGCATTAACTCGCCACCTGCCTATTTCACCTTGTATCATCACACACAAGACACCAGCTGTCTGTCTCTGTAACACTGATTTCTTTCATTACTCCTTTGTCAGTAATACAACCAAACTTGCAAGGATCATGTTCAGTGGATGCTGAAAATGCTACATGTATACACTATAAGCTTGTGCCTTAAATAATCTCCCTCTGTGTCCTTGAAGGAGGTTATAGCAGACAATAATTAATGTTACGCTGGTAGCTGTAACACTGCTGTATCATCACAGCCGCACAGGTCTGTCACTGGTAGGTGGATCACAGCTATGGATTACTTACAAAACTTCTGAAACAAACAGTCTAATAGTTATTTTAATCTCTCTATTAAAAATAATGTCTCCACAAACCTCACCAAACTAACTCCTATGTCTTCCCTACAAAAGCATTACTAATTCAGAAATGCCACATCAAATGACTGCCTTAATTCTTTCAACTCATGCACACTGCTTATAAACCAATTAAATGAAGGGCTCTTGACTTAGTCCCTTCAGCAAATAACCATTTTCATGTATAACATTTTTACATAAAAATCTAAACCTTCTACAGTTTCTCCTGGTATTAAAGGAAAAATAATTTGGCTCCAGTCTTTGTTGACTTAGAGGACATGAAGGAGAAATTAGAGAGTATGTATAGCCTATTTAAGAATGATTTTATATGGTTACAACTTGCACTGAATGACTGTGATATTATACAATAATTTCTTTTCTACAGAACCAAAAGTTATAAAGAAATTATAATGCTGTAATAATTCATCTTAGACTCTTCAACAGCACTCCATTTACTGAAACAAGATTTTTTTCTTAAGTAGTCCACTTTTCAAAAAGCTATTACCTATCAAATGCTTGGCTCAGAATCTTGAAGAAAATCTTGTGCCTCACCTATTTCCAAAAGTATAGGTAATGTAGTCTGACCGATGCAGATTTAGTGAAGAAAAGCTGAAAATATAGGTCAAAAATATTTGTTCCTTAGAAGATTTCTTTTTCTCCAGTAGAAAAATGTGCAAAATTTAATTTAATAGACATGGAATGGCAGAAGTGGACTATCATAGGAAGAGACAGTCAGATTTCAAAAAAATTACTCCAGTTCCCTCTTCCTAGGCTAGTTTTGAATCATTATTTATTTTTTAAAACTTAATATATATATTCATTATTTATTTATCAATAAATATATTTATTTTAGAAACAAAGAAAATACAGAAAATAGTTTTCAATTCTATCTTCAGGAGTTTACTGCATTCTATTTGGCAGCTGAACTATATCACATACAGGTCTATTGCTTTTAATTTTACATTAATCTGTGCCATAATAGCAGAACTGATTTTGCTAATTGCAAAACACAATCAATGCAACAATATTATTCAAATAAATTCAAAGATGTACACACTAAAATTTTAAATATTTGTTTGTTTATGATTTCTTGTTCATTCTATGTCTTTCTGCTGATTTATAGAGAGTTCAGTACAAATCTACTATTTATTTTTAATGCTTTACAGTCCCAGCTGTTGCATCTTGACATGAAGTGCCGAGGAGAAGCAGAGAGAGGTGACTATTAAGAAGGCTGGTCTCAAAATATGTGGTTAAGGTACCTGTCCTATGTCTGCAGAAAGCTGGTAACAATGAAAAATTGGACACACTTTAGCTTTGTTAGGAAGAAATTCTTTACTCAGAGGGCGGTGAAGCACTGGAACAGGTTGTCCAGAGAGGCTGCAGATGCCCCATCACTGGAAGTGTTCAAGCCCAGGTTGGACATGGCCTTGAGCAAGGTGGTCTAGGCAAGGGAGTGGGAACCAGGTGATCTTTAAGGTCCCTTCCAACCCAAACCATTGTACGATTCCATGTGTTCAGTGCTTCCTCACATTATTTTCTGCCTTAGTTAGACAACAAATGAAGAAATTAATTTTAAAAAACCCTGATTTTAGGATTGCCCAGTTACAGACATCTTATCCTGGGAATTTCTAATGCCAAATTTCAGCATACATAGGTCTTTGCTTTGTAAGCATTGGTGCAGAGTTGTCCAATACTTCATATATAACTTCCATGCAATTGCTGAGGAGAAAAAGTAACTTTCTGTCACTTCCTTGTTCCAAACAATTATGTCGCAAGCTAATGGTGTATTCACTTTAAGAGACATCTTACAAAAAGTCTCCTCTGAAGTACATCAACGTGTAAAACCCTCAGAGGACTATTATACAGAAACTTATTAACACATGTTTTTCTTCCTCCATCATATAATCATAGAATCATTTAGGTAGGAAAAAGCTCTAAGGAATAGGAAAAATATTTAAAGAGGAAAAATAAGTACTATATTCCTTGTTTAGGGGCACACGTAATCCTCAGCTAATCACATCCCTCGGTAATGTACTGTTCAGGAGTGAGAGAGGCCATTACTGAGAACAGACAGCATAAGGTAAATGCCAGCAACAAAATGCTTCTCAACAGGATGAAAGAGCAACTGAACAGTACATTTAACAAAATGACATGGACCATTACCCCGCAGCACAGAGCTTTCAACAGTTTTAGTCAGGTATGGAAGAGAGGTCTATTTAGAACAGTTAACATACTTCAGCCAATTATTTATTATATGTACAGTATAGTGCACTAAGAATTCAAACAGCTCCCTGGAACTTTTTTGTACTATTTAATTATTTTCCATGAAATCCACTGCCACTTTATACTGTACTCATAAACACGTCCTATCTGTCCTTGGACTTTGCTCTAACCTGTGTCACTCAAAACAGAGGTGTGTCAAGGAACTGCCGAAGAAACAGTGTATCGTACTGCTCTTTAACTAAAACCAAAACCAGATGCATTTCACAATTTTCTGGAGTTGCCTGAAGTGCTGCCAATCATTTAAATTTAATGGGTGGTCTCATTTTATTCTAAATTTTATTCTAAATTTTATTCTGACTGCCACGCTCAGTAACTATTCTTGAACAACTTTCGGTATACAGACTCTTATTTATAATAAATTCATGCAGTCAAGGGATTATTCCATAGTTACCAGCACAAATTCTAAATCTTCAGGGGCACTGGGGCAAACAAAAAAAAACTGCACCAGTTTTAGTCAATACTATCCGTGGACCACTTCTGAGTCTTATTTCTTCAAGTTGTATCAATGTTTGCTATACCAGCATTTACTTGAAAAGGAGATTAAGAAGCATATATAAGCAATCCATCTTTAAGCAGTCCATGGGTCCAAATGGCCTTCAAAGAAGACAAAAGACTTGCAGTGACCATTTTGTTTGCAGCAGTGTAGCTTCACCATTGCTCCTTTAGCTCTCAAAACAGTCCCAATCCTTTTCCCCATCATAAAAAGCATTAAATAGATACAGCTTCCACTATCTCGGTACCATAAAAACAACGTTCTCTTCCAAAAACAGAAATTAACAATCTGCAATTCTTCTGCCAAGATGACAGGAGGTAAAGCAGAACAACATGGAAGTATTCTCTAGACTTCCTCAGCAATCTAGATAATCCAGACCATTAATAGAAAGAAACACCATGGAATTCAAATGCATAACCATTCCCAAATTTTCACTAGTAAAAACCCAAATAAAAATATGAGTATACAAGAAATTTATACTTTCTATCCCTGTATTAACTGAAGTACAATAGACTCCCAAAGCTTTCAAAATGGATATAATACTCTGCTTTGTTATCTACCAACACATTTCTGTGAAGCATTCCGTGCAGGATTGTTTTGGGTTGTTTATTTATTTGTTTGTTTGAGGGGAGGTAGTTCATCTTTTTATTGGTTTTGGTTTGGTTTGGTTTTGTGCTTGGTTTTTTTTTTTAAGAATTCAGCTTCTTAAACTACATTTCTAGGACACCACCTATACCCTAAAGTGAAACTTGAAGATAAAACCTCATTTGCTGGAAAATCCTCAGAACCTGAGGGCATTGAAGAAAGGCAAGCAGCACTTAGCTGATTTGTACAGAAACACCTGAATAGAATAATATGTGCACTGTTTGATGTGTAACTGCTTCCCTAGACAATAAAAATCTAGACATTGCATTCACAATTGCTTTCACTGCATTTTTCTAACAGTCAGACTGTACAGCAGCTGGTGTATATTCTGCTTTAGCAGAAGTCAAAGACAATTTTTGTTACTGACAGGTCACCAGTAAAGAGCATTAGTAATGCCTCAGAAAATTTTGGTGGATACTCTGTCGCATTTGGATTTGAATATTTCTGTTAATGTTCAGAGTAAGTAAATACCGTAAACTACTTTAAACCTATTTAATGTTAAAAGAATGTAATTTTGATTTTTTTACTTGTTTTCAAATAAATATAGGAAAATTTAGACACTTGAAATTAAGGTCGTGCTAAAAAGACCTATGACGATGAGAACTCTGACAAAGCTCTTCATTTTGTTTGAATAAGCACTGAAGAATGACTTAAAACCTAGCTACTGGGAAGAGAAGGAGAAAGGTGGGGAGACTGGGGAATGCAGTCACAGGGTGGCTCCCCCCTTGACCTAAAAAGCCTTATTTATCAAAAATACAACAATTCCACAAACAAAACAGTCTCCCCTGAATACATTTAAATTCACTAGTCACGATACCCTCAATAAAGGAATCTCACATCCCAAACCAGGTATCAAATTGGGCAAAAAGGAATTTTCTCCTTCAATTATCTTTGCTGAGTCCAAATCATCAGATTCGGGGGACTGGTTGTTAATCTGAACAATTCTTTAGGCTGCCAGTCAGTGAGACCTGTATACTGAGCAGAAAAACACTGATGTTTTAGATAAAAGAAAGTTTTATCTAAATGCAACCTTCTTATGGATAGTTTTTCAATTCTGTTACTCCCTAGCTTTGTCATCTCAGCTTGCATATGTTATACTATCTTCTTTGTAAAACAAATACAATTCAGTTATTTATAATTTGCAATCCACATAAATAAAAGACCACAAAACTCAGGCCTGTGATAATACATGATGGTTGAATTTATGGGTTTTTAAAGAATTATGACCTAAAATTCTTTTTTAAAGTTTAATCTTTTTAACAGCAAAGACTAGTGACTGGTTTGTTGGTTTTTTTAAAATTTTGCTTTCTTTGTATTAAATTTAATAGTACCTCAAAAAACAGTTGTGGTTAAGGTTCACTTTAAAATAGGAGCGATGACAACTGCCTAAGAGCTGGCTGCAGTACTGATGATGTTAAGAATGCAAATGTCCTTCGCATTTTGTCCCTCAAGGTTTTCTATTTCTGTATCACAGCTGACACCTTCACTTTCCATTTTCACCATGTAAACAGAGACATGGAAATTGATGGCTGTATGAAGTTAGGTTTACATTTGAAAATAATCGTATTCTTTTTCTCAATTAAAAAACAAAAAGATGCTAGTACTTATTTCAGCTATCTCTAAGACAATAGCAAACAAAATGGTAGGTACTACACCCCCAAAAAGCAATAAACAGCAGACTATGAATCTCATAAATACACTAGATTTGCATCCTGCTAAATGTATTTGCTCGATGATTAGAGTATCCCCACAATTAAATTCTAATTACCCTGCTTTGCAGTAATCAATTCTTATCTACACTATTAATTCATTTATTGGCTTCCTCTCTCCAACAATTTATTTGCTTGCCTGTGTTTCATCCTCCCTTCTTTCAACAGCCTACATCATCTCCAGCAGTTTTGTTCTCCTTCCTACTCTCAATTTTCTCTCTTCTGATCTTTTCCATCCCCAGAGAAGGCTCCTCCCACCAATTAGCGGTTCCTTCTCAACTTCCACGCTATAATTTAATTCTACATCTACCTCAAATACCTGTCCCCAACATGGAGAATTTAGTATCAGAAGTCTATATACACATATTATTGTCCGAGTTTCTGTATTCTTCACTTCATTTCCAGCTACACACATATCACTGTCTAAGCTTTCACAAAAGTATAGTTGGTTAAAATATGTTCCAAACAGTCAAGTAGCCAGGGTTCAAGCCACTGAGAACACAGCATAGCTGCAGAAAAGTTTGTTCATGTGCCATTTGTTTCTGTTTTTCACAATTTAGAACGGACTGGTACTTTTTAGATACTGCATTTGGGTGTTCAGAACAATTTCATTCTAATAAAAGAGTACTAGATCCGCACACAAATCCACCTATGGAAGAAAACCCCAAACAAATAAAAACTCAAATCAAAACTATTCCCTCTAAATACTGATGTATATGTTAACAGGGCAAACACATTTCCAAAGACTTTATCTACAGGAGTTAAATGATGCACATTTGTCATTACCTTTCACAAACCACAAAATGCAATAAATGTTTGTTGCTGACTTTTAAGTTCTAACCACGTAATAGCATCAGATCATACAACTTAATAAACTGCAGCTCCTCACTACTCTCTTCAACATGTTTATACATTTTACAAATATCTTATTACTGAATACAACAGATATATCCCTCTCTCTTTGAAGTCAGCTCCTCACAAACATAGTCATTCAGACAGCTGCAAGACAGGACAACTTTGGCAAAATGAATCAATGTCAAAATTAGCAGTTAAAAATGTTTTATTTTACAGTAGTAATTCTGGGAAAGAACTATCTGTAGCATGAAAAAGTGTGTAAAGCTTTGTTTTTGCTTTATGCTTTATGTTAACATGTTTTTCTTTTCAGTTTTGAAGATTTGCATAGACCACTGTAGTGAAATGATACTACAGCAAGAAAACTGCAATTATAACAAATTAATTTTAAGGCTAATATCCGGAACAAGTGGGAAACCATCTCTGCTAACTGAATAACCCAAGCAAATGTAAAACCCCTGGATCCTTCAGATGAGCAATAAAGTCATTTCCTTTTGACAGTATGTTCAGACACTGGGGCAGACTAACAAAGTTTGAACATATTTTCATTACGTAAAATTGTCCCTCAAAATACTCCTCCCTGTGATTTCCTGAAATGACCTCTAACCCCTCTTTATTAAGAGGGGGGATATATTCCTGTAAGGAAAGTAAAATTTGAAATTACAGTCCAGATAATGATTATGGAATACCAGAAAAGATTAGTCCTTTTCTAACAGTTGTTGTATTACATTTATGACCAATTTTATCCCTTTTCACCAATTTTACAACAGATTACTACCTACTCAGTGGATGTGTAAAAATAAGCTTAGAACACTGCATTCCCTTTGTAGGCAAGAGAAGGAAAGAGAAAAAAGACGGCTACAACTACAATATCCTGGAGATGTATTATTTCACTCTTTTCTGAAAAAGAATTCTGATATTGTTGGATGAGGAAATTCTGTAGTTCTAGAGAGAGGCCATAAAAGGCTATTTCACCTGCAGTGTGTGAAAAGATTATGTTAAAAAGCAAAAAAAGGCAATGACAGAAGTACCAGGGAAACCAGGAAGAATAAAGAAGGAATCTGATACTAGCTTTTACAAACACAATACATATGTTTCTATGTTTACAGAAATTTATGTCCACTTTTAAAAACTCATGGAACTCCTCATCTCTTTAACACCATGCCATCTTTGGTATGGAAAGTTTGGGTCAGATGGAATGGATGACCCAAACAACACATCATTGGCTAGGCCCCCAAGTTAATATACGAGGAAAACCTAACTGATGATTCCCAAGAGATATCTGTTTCCCTTCTTAATTATTTGTGTCCCTCAAGTATGTAAAAAAATCAGTGCATCCTGCAGCAGTAGTTCACATGAAAACTGCTGTTGCTTACTGACTTCAAAAGCTTAAGCTTTTCATGAAGAAGGGACTCTGACGGATACAAAAATGTGTGAATAAAGGTGACATTATTACCTACAGAAGCAACTACTGAGATTCCATCTTATTCTTGGTGGATAAATTACAATATAACTCCTTGAATTTTTTTTTCCTTTCAAAATCAGTTTTACTGTCATCCGGCTGCAGCAAACCAAAGGTTATTGTAAATAACCTAATCCAAGGGTGAAAAATTATGCTAATGCAAATCCCATGGAAAAAAAAACAGTGAAATGGGCTGACAATGCTGGCCCCTCAGTTCTTTATACAGGTAGTCCCTATGTGACACTCCAAAACGCAATGAAAAACACAGTAAGCACTACAAGTGTTGAAAACCTTATTTTCTTTAAATATTACTTTCTGAGAAGCTTTTCATAGTAAATCTGCATTTGTCAATGCATTTAGATACAGTATTTAGATAGAAGCAGCTGCAGCTGAATGGACTCCTTGGTAGCATGGTTTTAATGTGAGTAAATCACCATGGAGTCTGACATTAAGATAGGTAGTGCAAAGATGAACAACATCTCTGAAAACAACACTGAGATGTCCTAGGAAATTACACGCACAACAGGCAACTCTGGGAGATCCTTCAGTACAGAAAAATGGCATGGCATTAGTTTGGGTCATCTTCAAGAAAGGATTTCTCATTCTAAGTTCTCGGCCTTGACCATTCTTTCAGGTAAAAAGCATAAGGAGACACCGTAACTCTTCAGGAAGGGAATAAACTGACAACAAAAAATCCTCTCTCCAAACCTTTCTGTAACAAACAACTAACAACAGCCTGTCGTGGCTTAACCCCAGCCAGCAACCATAGATGGCTTCTACCACTCAATTTGTGCCATATTTATAAATATGCTACACAATATTGACTAGTACATTATTCAGTGTTGCCATCAAAATGTGAACCTAGTAAAGAAAATGCTTCTTCTAAACATCACCATGTACAATGGCACTGACTTGCTCATACTGAAACTTTGAAATTAACAAAACTAACCGCCTGCCAGTGAATTAGGGAGGCTCTACTTAAAATTGTGATTTCCTCATTGATATGCTTTTACCTACAATTTTCTTCAGATTGGATTGCACTGGGAATACAACTACACCTAACTATGTCCTCTTATATAATATATTTTGTGTACTATGACTGTTTTAATTATTCAGACTTTCTCTTTCAGAAGATTATCTATATTCAGTTTAGTGTCTGACTTCTACTTTTTTCTCCTCAGTTTGTTGTTGTTGTTGGGTTTTTGGCTTGTTTTTTTTTTTTAATGCAACACAAAATACCAAGTGAAATTCAGCTCTGGTATATTATTCCGATATTTATTGAAGACCTATTTATCACTCGGTTTTCCAAACGAAATTGCAGATTACCCCAAAATATCTTAGATGTACACCTCTGTCTCAAGCCAAAAAACAGAAACCTGAATCATTTCCTACTGCTACCAGTCTTTTAACATAATTAATAAATCACACAGCATTTCTGATCTGGGATGGTGTTTGTCAAGCTTACAACAGTTACCAGTTCAATGCAACTCCCACACTTCTCCACAAGAAAAGACAGCGTATTACCACATTCAAGTATTCGTATTTCAACTATGAAAAAAATCTTACTGGTCTGACATCCCCACATGAGTTGGTAAATTGCCGTGCTAAGCCAAAATCCAGCATAAAACACTTCCTACAGGTGCTTGGAAAACGTCCCATTGCGAAGTTTGACTAGGAAGAAAAACAAATACAGATACATATATATATACTACATGAATGAATACACACGGGTTTCAGTATGTTCACATATTAATGCAATAACACAGCCAGAAAATTCATATTCTATTTCTCTATCTTTTCTTCCATGTTTTCAGTTCTACTGAAGTCCCACTAAATTTGAAGAAAACATTGTTAAGAAAAGCAGGCATCCAACTTAGCATATCTGAACAGTGGCCTATACTGTCCAAAGAGATTGTCATCTTACTTCACCAGTTAGAATATATTAATTTTTAGCAAGAATATTCCAGTCATCTCACCTACTCACAGAATTGCCTAATTGATCACAAGGAAGACAAACAACCAAGGATTTCAAGATTTGAGTTCAGCACAAAGCACAGTTAGCTCCAGCTAATTCTTTCTCACCTATTTCACTTGACATTCACTGCCTCTATGCCCTTTCCCTATTGAATGAAGGCTTAAATGGGGACGGGTTAGGGAGAATACAAGTTTTATAAAAAGTTGCCAGGAAGAAGTGATGCAAATGAAATTTTCCTAATGTACAGAAACCTATTGGAGGTTTTATGTAAGCATCATTCAGCTGACAGGAAACTTAGCAATATATGTCAGATATAACCAGCCATATTTGCATCTATTACAAAACACAAAGAATTGATTATTTTTTCCTCATTTACAAATTTTGACAGTTCAACGTTCTAATGATATTTGTAATACAGAGCAATATTAAAAATAGGTGATTGAATTTCAGGAATCAATTCAAAGAAAAACAGAAAAATTAGTAAGAACAAAAGCGTGATACCATCAGGAAGGCACTCTCCTTATACTGACATATTAACAATATCTCTTATTAGAATTGCACAATAAAACAATAGTTTTCTCATACAGTCTTTCATTTCCTTGTTTGTTGAAAATATAGTAAATACATAAAAATTGCTATTGAAGGACTTATAAATACACTCTACAGTTGGTATCTATTCTTTTCGATTTATTATATGACAATATTAATTGCCATTAGTCAAACACATTATGTCATATCTCATGGTAAATACTCTTGGTTACATGATGCTAAAGATAAGAGTTGGAAGTTTTAACAACAGAAAATTGCAAGGAGGCCTAAACTGGAGACAATGAAAAAGACCAAAGTTACTGTTGTTGCAATCCAACATTAATTAATAGAAAAAAATGTGCTCTATCTGATGATTAAACATTCAGTATTCTGTCCCTTCTCATTTTTGCATTTTAGCACCTAGTATAGAACCTATTCTTACTTATGCAGCCATCTAATGACCACATCTTACTTGCCTGTTTTGATTTAACGTGCAGACTTACTGGTTTTATGTCCCTGTGCAGGAATCCCACAGAATGAATACTTTCAATAGATTCCAAAATCTGCTTCCCAAGCCGCAGAGTGGTACTAATGGTGAATGTTCCTCGAGATTGGCTACGACGCAGGTCTGCCAAGTTCCGACCCTGATAAAATTAAAAGCACATTTTCATAAAAAAATGTTAATACCAAGATTCACAGATGCTGTAGTCTTCCTACATCTTCTTTAGTTTTTTGTGATTAACCATGAAATACTCTCAATACCTATTTTCACATTCAAGGGTAACACATCTCACCTAAATGTAAGGACTGTATGTCCCCGAATATCTCCAACACTAAATTTAGAATCTGTTTTTCAAAATATGAACCTTAGTACCTTTCTATTCCTAAAAACATGGAACAAACTTATCCCCATTAAAAGACCAGTACAAACACTGTTAGTTAAAATTGTACTCGTGTCACACCCAACAAAAGGCCACTGAGAAAATGCTCATGCAGGCTTCTTCACACTCACTTCTTTAAGGAAAAGTACGTAATTTAATTATACATTATATCAAGCAGGTGAAAAATAGTCTATGTAGGAAACGCACTCCCATGACATCACAGAACTGTTGTTCTGCTAAAATAATAGACAAACAATATCATGAACTAGAACACACTTTTTTTCCAGTATTCATATTCACCAGGATGACAAAGGACAATAATCCCATAACTCTAAGTGCTAATCACCCATTTTATCCCTTTCTAGAGGAACAAGCCTTACAGTAAAATGAAGTGTTTTCTTTTACTTGCAAAGGGTATTTTTTTTGTAAAAAAAGCCAACAAAACGCAGAAACTAATATAATACATTTTAGACTATCTTCAAGTGAAGACTTAAAAGGAATGTAAAACATCTCAGAAGACATCACAGTTCACTCTTCAACACTCAGGTCTTTCTCAGTATGCAAGCTTTCTCCTTTTTGAGAGAATTATGGAAAGGATGTAAAAGGAAAAAGATATAAGGATATGCTCAATTTAGGCTCACTTATTACAATGCATTTGTGATCTTTGGGGTTTGGGGTTGGTTTTTTTTGTTTGTTTGTTTGTTTAGCATCCTCTAAAATTTTACTGGTATTTTCATATACACTTGGCTAATAAACCTAAACACAAAAGCAAACATTGAGCTCTTCGATACACTAACCTGCAACTGCATGACCACATAGTTAAATCTGTCATTCCGTCCACATCCTATGAATCTACAGACATGATCTTTTCCTAAGAGAAAAAGAAGCAAATTAACCAATAATAATGAAATTTGTGATTTATTCCTTTAAATACCTAGGAAATTACTGGAAAAGATAGTTATATATCTATTGAGATCTTTAATAAACTAAGCCCCACACAGTTCAACAGCAATAAAACCAAAGCTAGTTTTACCTGCAATTAAACAGTAGTTTTCTCCCATAATATATGTAGCCCTACCACAGCTCTCACTCTTCCATAAGAAGACATGCATGACAACATGCCTAAATGTCCACAAATTCAAGGCATTTTGGACTGGAAAAGGTTATTTTCTTACAAAGCTAATGGCTTGTTATAGACAATATTCCTAGCCAATA
This sequence comes from Melanocharis versteri, assembly GCA_013397845.1. Taxonomy (NCBI): domain Eukaryota; kingdom Metazoa; phylum Chordata; class Aves; order Passeriformes; family Melanocharitidae; genus Melanocharis; species Melanocharis versteri. The sequence goes on along the minus strand of VZTG01005281.1, from coordinate 1,618,712 downwards.
TTCCTCTCTTCTATAACCTGCAGGTGCCATGATGAAAGAAAACAGTAGTATTACTCATGAGTTATGTTTTATATTAAAAAACTGTAGGAAATGTAATTCAACTAATCCAATTTATTAATATCTTTCTCTGGAACACAATCCTTGCTGTTTAGCTACAAAAGATAAATTCAGCTCAGGTAGACTGAAACAGAAAAAAAAAAATAAGAGTTTTGTTTAAGCCGATTTTCTTTAAAGCCTCCTCCTGCCCTAGGAGCAAACTGCAGAGCAGAAGACAGGTCAAAAGTAATCTCCTTACTATCCTGCAGTTGTAAGTCAAAGCAGAAGATTCCCCAGGTAAATACAGAGAAACAGGCAAGCCAAAGGCTGCAGTTGGAAAACAGAAGGGGAAGGCAAATGCCTTGTCATTTTGGGACCAGTGTTCATTGACTTCGAGAGAAGCTGGGACCCCTTATGATCCCACTCTGCCCCACTCGACAGAACAGGGAAGTGTAGGAATAAAGTTCCTCAGACCATTTACCTTCCTGTCTCACACCAGTGGAAGCTACAGCCAACAGAAAGCTGATCGTCTCAAGCAGTTGCTAAAGATGTGTAAAATTTGTCACATAAGATTTCTACCACGAATTTCTTTACCCTTAGGATTACAAGAACATCATAAACAGGGAAAAAAAAACCCTTACTGTTTTCAAAACACCATAACGTCTAGCTACAGATCTGAGGGGACTTTTTGCTACTGCTGCACTCATAGCTCCATCAAAACCCTAAAACTTGACCTTACAGCTTCTGAGTATTTTCAATTTACTTAACAGAAAAGTGGTTGTCTGTTTCTTGCTTCCTCAGGAAGCTGCCTGCCACATCCAATTAAAACAGGTAGGTAGGCCCTTTTAAACAAAGAAAATCTTACAGGAGTCATCAAAAGAATTTATTTTAAAAGAAATCTCTACATTTCTGTAAATACATAAGTGCTAAACTTTAACTATCACTGTTTTTCCTCCACTTTTTCCTTCCACCCATTTGTTCAAGTAAGACAGGCAATATTACAGACAGTATAATTTTATGAAGAAAAAGGATTAGTAGCAAATTTATCAAGATGAAATTTTGTATATTCATTGCTGCAGTTTCCATTAATGAAGTCTCATCTCAAATATTTATGATTAATTTTACAGCCACTTACGGGTATTCTGAAGGAACTTCTTTAGAGAAACATATATTAGTCAGATTTTATCTGACAAATTCAATAAAAAACCAAAACTCAGCTTGGTCAGAAAAATCCCATTTTGACTGGAGCACCAACTCAGTTTGTGTGGTAAATTCCCTAGAAACTTTTATACCAAATTGAGGAAAGCGGAAGGACAGAAGCAGAGCCTGGATACCTTACTCAAATAGAATAATCCTCCACCACTCCAGCGGGGTGTACACACCTACTACAGCCTTCCCCTCAGCAGGAAAACAGTATTTTCTCATACCTGTGAGCTACATGGCTGGGCTGCAGGGTGAGAAGATGATGGTAACAGACTGCAGCGAACAACTCTGCCCCTGAGAAACCTCCTAGGGAGGGTGCTAAGCCTGCATGCCATTCCCCAGGCTGCTGCAGCGTATCACTACAGCAGCTTTACAGCCTACACCAGACACAGCCCAGCACTGAATTACGCTCGAGAGCTGTAAATGAGTGAGGGAGAAGTCTGTAAGGTTGTGTGAGACAGAAACCAACTGAGTGAGTCTCACTGAGTGAGATGTGATAAATCTGTCTTCTCCCATCTGACTGTGGGAACAGATGGCCTAACAACATGATTAAACAAAACAACCATCTGTTGCAGCAGATTTCTTTTAAAAGAAAAAAGCAAAAATAAGGAACTTAAAGAGTTAAACAATATTCTGCAACAATAATAAGGAGACAGCAGGGGGAAAAATTAAGATGCAATTGATGACTAAGCAGTAATAAATGGCTGTATCAGTGAACCTAGTCCTCCTTCAAAATTAAGAGGGAAGTCATACAATTACTCACATATTCCAGCATGTTTTGCTAGCTCAGAGTCTTAAAAAGAGCTTCTTTGAAGTATTTCATTAGTCACTGTACCATATACAAAGTTACTACTTTTATATACTTCATTATACCACATAGTTATTACTCATTTTACCCCCGCAATAATGACCACACTGTTTTAATTTCAAAAATTTCTGAAAGTAAAGTATAGTAAGAAATAGATCATCCCTGCACTTCTGCCAACAGCTATTCTTATTTCAGTTCCACAGTTTCTGTGAAGTAAGATTCTACTAGAGATACACTCAAAAGCATGTTTATAATCCTGAGAACGTGCCTAGGCCTAGTAAGGACTAAAAGAGCTGTTCTGCTCTAGACATACGACAAATGTTTATTTATTCTCTTTTCTTTTAGAAGAGAATAAATAAACGTATGGACTGATCACTGACAACATTCCGTATATTAAACCAGAGCAGTAACAGTGTTAAGTGTAAAATTCCACAGCAATGACTAGAGGTCACCTCTAGTGTTACTATCATCACCAACTTTTTATTTTCTTTTGTTGTTGTTGTTGTGCAAGAGAGCAACAAGACATAAAAAGTAAGGAATAATATATTTACATTGTTTTCTCATAAGAAAGATTGTCAAAAGTGTTATTTTTAAAGATCTCATATAAAATCTGGGTTTCAGTTATATAAAAGCTTCTATTTATTATTTGCTCAGAGAAATAATACTGAGAAAATAAATAACTAAAATATTTATTTGGATTATATATTTTGTAGATTATTTGTCTCAGTGGATCTGTTGTTCAGGTGTTTCATTGTTTTGTTCTTTTTATCTAGATGTTTGCCATGATTCAATAGAACCAAAGACTCTTCTGTAGGAAGACTTGGGCCATCTGGAATTATAGTTTCCTTACTGTTCCTCTGAGAGTATAACTTCTTTAAGGCCCTATGGCAATTATTCCCATATAAATATTTTACTATTTCATCAGAGTTTCTTTCTAAAAATATTTCAGAATATAAAAAAGTTTTGACTAAGAAAAAATCCCTTCTCTAATATCTTAACTGAAACTCCACTATACTTTAATTTACAGTAGAAAGTTAAAATGCACTCCAGTTACACAGTCCTATATAAGGCCATGTTTTGATAAATACATTGGCATTGTAGTGCTACCAAATTCCAGTGTTTTCTTTCAGATCTACTAATTTCTTCATCATTTAGTTGCTTCAATTATACCATTTTAAAGACCCTGGGTTTTGTAAAAATAGAATCAAGCTTCTGTGTGCAGAAAAAACCCACAAACTCCTGGAAAAAGTAATTCTGAGCATTTAAAAACCCCAGGAGTTACAGAGTATTTTGTTCTTCAAAACTCACTGTCTTAGGATAATTTCTTTCAAGAACCCTGACAAATGTTTTCCGAACTTTCCATTGGCAACACTGAAATTTAGTATTCATCTCTGGACTAGAAACTTTAAAACTCAAAGAAAATTTCCTTGCTCAGCTGTATAATACTGTCTGTTCTTGTGAAATCCTTTAAACAGACAAAAGCACAGGAACAGTTTGTTAACATCATAACATGTGACATGCTTGCCCTCTTAAATCTATAGAGGCTGTCAATTCCTGCTGCAGTGTGACCTTTACAGCACATTAGGCAGCACCGTATGTCATGCAGACTTTGCTTTATTCAAACTTACAGTTTGGAAAAATTGGGCTCCTGACAGGAATACATGTATTATTCAAAATCTTCCAGATTAAAAATAATAATTTTTAAAGAAAAAGTGGCCCTTTAAATGTTCCTTCTGTAATCTTGCGTTGTGAAAAGCAATGAAGAGAAGCCACTGCATATTTCTCTGTATTGATAGCTTCAGTGAAGTATCCAAAGATATAGAAAGTGTGACTATTCAAACTCCGATTCAAGGAATTGAACCCTACAAGAACTTCAGGATTTTACATGCCAGTAATTTTTTCATACAAGTTATAGTACTTTAAAGTTGGGGCTTTTGCTTGTGGGGATTTTTTTAAATATGTTTCCCATTTCAACATTAGAATTCTTAGCAATACCTGCAAAGCAAAGAAACAAATATTCTTATCCCAGATGCCATGTGAAGGACCCTCAAATATTCAATGCTACATAGTACAGAAAAAAACCCACCTTAGAAGAAAAAATAAAAACAAGAGTAACAACAAAGTCTAGAGCAAAAAACAGAGATGATACGGATTCAGAATAAAGTAAATATGAACAGAGGTTTTTGCAGCAATTGAATTATTTTTGCTGTTCTTTTTATTTTCATGTTATCCCATTTTAAAGAAAAGCTTCACTGTAGCAAAACTTTCAGAATCCGAAAGAGCTTCTATTCCACTTTTAATAATCATTTACCAATAACTTGCAGAATATAGGAAATATTTACTCAAAATATTATTATAATTACAATGATTTTTTTAAAGACATAACACTGACATTCTACTTCTCTCATATCCAAGGTACAGCCCTACCTTGCAGCTTCTTCAACACAGCTACTTCCATTTTCAGCACTTGCTTTGGCTGCTGAGCTGATTCGACCTTCAGTGCAACATTTTCCCGAGTAAGCAAGTCCAGTGCATCGTAAATTTCTCCAAATCCTCCACCTCCTATTTTCCTCAACTATATTGGGGAAAAAGAAAGAACAAAAATGTATTTTAAAGAGGGGAGAAGAAAGTAAATAAAAGAGCCAGACTTCTTTGTTCTGCCTGTCATACTGCAAACGCTGTTTTATTACAAATAGATTTTAAAATAACAATTATATCCTTCAGTACATAAAAGAGCTACTGAATAATTGACCAAGGTATGGCTAACCACAGTTTGGAAGAGAACACACCTGATCCCCATCTGCACTATTGTATATAGCATAATAGAAGAGTGCAGTAGTATTCCCAGCATGAATCTGGGCAAAGTCAGCATGCTGAATAAAGTCTTTCCTCAAATAGCCACACACAGCCTTCAAATACAGATCTTCAAATACAAATGCACAGTGACATTTTTAATATATGCCATCTTTTTCTCTTTTCAGAAATACGCACCCTGAATAATAAAGGTATAAAGTTACACAAGTTTTTGGACTTCCTGAAAAGAGTATTTTCTATTATATGGAGTGACTTACAGCAGCTAAATCATAGATTATAAGAAATGGCTAAGATTATATTTGAATATACATCTCAAATGTTACTCACATGTACTTTCAATTCACCAACATAATTCTTATTAACAGACAGGCTAAAGAAACTTGCAGCACTGAAAGTTTCATCTGTGCAAGGAAGAGGTAAAAAAGAATGCTCATGGCATACTAATTAGTTTGCACTACATTCAGAGCAAATATTAATAGCTGCTTTTTCACTCTGCTTTAAGTGGTCACAGGGAACAGACACTTCTTTGGTTTTCAATATCAAAAATGTCAATGTTGTTTCACAAAATGCCTCCCCTGGCTAACATTCTAAAGCTGATAAAAGAGAAAAGGAGACAAAAAGAACTTACCCTAAGACTGACATGGTTTTCTAAATGTCACCTGAAAACATACAGTTGCTAACATTATATGACTACACTGTATTAAATGTCATCTAAACAGTCCAGGGTTCTAGAGAGCAGCAATATGCTGACCTATCTTCAGATTCTGAAAAGTAATCTGATGTCTCCAGACCATTAGACATTTGACTGAGCAAGAAAAACATTTTTTAAAATAGCCTAGGCTCTATGAATAAAGAAGAAGATAACAGATAACACATGAATTTTCAGCATAGTACAAGCACATCAGTGAGAACGCATGGTGAAAAAGGTGAGAGGAGAAGGATAGAGGTGACACAGCCATCCTCACCCCCTTACAAATGTAGACGAGTTTATCATCTAACTTCAGTTACCAGCTTTGAGAAATGGCCAGACCAAGAAAGACTGCCTTTGAAAGGGTTGTTTCTCTGCTTGTGTGCTTAAAAAATTTAAAACAAACAAAAACACCACCACACTAATAAAATAAATAGATAAATTTATATCCTCAGCTGAAGTACACCAGAATCATTAATATACACCCAATTACATCAGTTAGTAGTTCCAGGCACAAATCAACCTCTCTTTGATTGCAGAAAAAACTACTTTCCATGTCCTTTGTCACCGAGTCACACACATTCAACAATGAGCCCATATTTTCCTTGGTCTTTTTTGGTGTCAACATCCCTATAGATGCTTTTCTTGTTGCTTTTCACATCCTTCACCAGTCACAACTGCCAGCTGAGCTCCGGCTTTCCCATATATTCATCACACAGAGGAAACGTCCCCACGTTAATCTTGGGCAGCCCATCCCTGTTCCCACCTCCTGTTCGCTTGCACTCTGCTTTCCAGTTCAGACAGGTGTTGACCATTCAACCATACTGGTCTCCTGCCACATCTGCTCAACGTCTTTTACCTTGACGAGGACTGCATTGCTCTTGTTTACATCCGCATTACAATTTCCCACTTTGTACATTACTTTCAGGCTTCTCTTTTTTGCATTCAGCATCTCACACCCCAAACTCTTTCTCTCCATTCTCTCTTCAGCTTCTGTGTCTTTGTATGCTTTCAGGCTAAAGCATACAATTTCCAACAAGCTCTATCTTGGTACTTTTGCTTACACTACATATTGAATGGCATTCTTAAACATATCTAAAAACAATTATCATTACAATCAAGTCTCTCCAAGTCAGGATTGTAATAAATGTTTCAAAGGCAAAAAAGAGGCATGAGGAAAGCCATCAACAAAGGATATAAGCAAATGCTAACAGACGCCACTAGAGCAGGAGGTTGTCATCGGGGAAAAAATATTTTATGATGTCTTTTTTATGCTTACTTTTCAAAATAGAATCACCTTGAATAATGTCTAGGTTAAAATTAAATTTAATTGAACATGGTTTTAAAAAACGTTTATGTCCAAAAATTTTAGGTATGGTTTTCACAACTGCAAAGAACAAGATCCTCAACAGCAAAAAACCTGAAAACTGCATTTCAGTTTCTTCCACTGGGAGACTGTCCTATGAAATCCTGAATTCAGGAAGTCTATCACCTTAGATGCCATCAAGAAATCCTTAATGTTTGCTACAGAAGAAAAGAAATTGAAGAGTTACCCACAGGAAATACTTGGCACTCATCTACCTGTAATATTTAGTCTGGAAAACGTATAAATGAAAATGTATAATTACATGAAGCGAACTACAACCTACTTCCAGAATTTTCCAGAAGACACTTATCTCACCAGCAGTCTTCATTACACAGGAAAGAAAATAAACCTGAGAAAAACACAGCTACTGTTGCACACATCAGACAACTAAGTAATTTTGTGCACAGTGATATATTAGTATGTTAGTTTATCTAGTTTTTATTAGCATGTTATATTAGTTTATATTAGTATGTTAGTTTATATTAGTTCATATTATTGTATATAAAATGGTATTTTACACTATTTGATCTGATTCAAGACTATGCTTTCAGTTTTTACTTCCCTGCAATACTGAGATGAAATATAAGAAGGTATTTTACAAATACTTATACTCCAGAGATAGCTATTTAGTTTCTATTTACCTAAAAGGAAATACAAAGATTTCCTACACAGTTAGTATCAGATTCCTGCATATTTAAATGAAAGACAGGGCACAAGACTGTTGAAATTGTTCTCTTTTACGAATTTGAAATTAATGATGAATTTGTATCTTCTATGTTCGGTCTTACAGTTCTAAATAAAATCCTGAAATATGGGACTAATACAAAGCGAGCAATTCAGAATCTATTCACAGCCTACTACACACACACAGATACCCCAAATGCTCTATTGTGAACTGGCCTTTTTTTTCCTTTTTTTTTTTTTTTTCAATTCCAAGCAAAAAAACTCAAAGCGATCAGAGGAATGGAGAAGAAACTACAAGAACTCAGCCTGCTTCTCCCAGCAAAAATAGCTTCAAATGGATACTATTTCCCTCAAGATGCAAATCAAGGATACGAACAGCAAAAGGGAACAGAGCTATTTATGGTAAAGCCAATGCTGGCACACAATCAAATGAATACAAATCAGCTGAGAATAAATCTATGCTATAAAATCCAAAAAACAAAAGGAAGAGCAGCAAGGTCCTAGAAGATCTTCCTATAAGAAGTAATGTCTCTCACAAACTTACTAGTTTCAGGGGAGGGCATCTGACTGATCTCCAAAACAGGCTGACATAATCACTGGCTGATTGGATTCAATATACTAACAGTACTCTTCCAGCTGTGCTTGGACCAGGCACTACATTGGGATTTAAGAGCTCTCCTAGGTCCTTATCAGGAAAAAAAAATAACCCACATTAAATCCTCATAACTTCTTTTTAAAGTAGGGTAAGAGAAAGAAGCAGTTTTAAAGCTCATGCACAATTTAATGTAAGTATTGAGAAAAATATATCTCACAAGAATTTTCAAATTAATTTCAAAGCACAAACCACTTCTTTCTAAAAACATGTTCCAAAGAAGAAACAGAATTGCAGGAAGGCATACTCACCACTTTCCATCTTTCTTTGACCAATATTCCCACACTGAGGATGTCAGGCTGATCCCCTCCTCCACTCATTGCAACCTCCTGAGGCGATGGAGCTGCTATGCAAAGTCTGCGTCAGTAGAAACCATCCAGATCCCAGGAATGGCTTCCATTTAACCAGTCACTGCAGAAACAGAGCATAACATGGGATCTCAGCCATTAACAGAATAACAAGAAATACACCAAAAGTTGTGTTTCTCACCCAGCACATTAACTAGTTTTTGTATCCCACAGTGACTAATGTCAAAATTTTAGCCAGTTTCCAGTACAGAAAAAAATTCAAGGATATCCTTCCTTAATTTTTAACCTGCTTTCTCTCAAATCTCCAATACCAATCTCAATATAGAACTAATGAATTTAAACATTTTCAGAGGTATATTCCACAAGCAATTTCAAATTGCTGCAAGGCATAATTACATTTACACTTAATTTTAATAATCGCTTTCAAAACCTAATTAATAACTTACTAAATAATTGCTTAATTAATTAATAGTAATACATAAAAACCTTTAAAAAATATTAACCAAAAATTACAACGTTAAAAATAGATACTTAAATTTCAGTTGCACTGCATACAGATTACTTCACATTTTAATGTGAATACAATATTTCACACAGCTAGGATTATTTCTGATTAAATATATCTAAAGTACAGTTATGTCAGGCTATAACCAGCTGTCTTTGGTAAGGAAAAAGCCCTGTTTTTGGTAATTTTGACAGTTTATTTTTTCAATCTTCTGGTTTTAGCAATAATTGCTAAACTGGATTATAGATAATACTATAAAAAATTGTACTTTAGAGATTAATATGTCCATAATGGCTCCCATCAGCAACTACAATAACCAATTAAAAGCTTATTTCAATTCTCTGAGCTTTTCTAGAATTGTGCTTATTGTTACACTGGTGTAATTATACAAATGTAACTCTTTGTATAACCGCTCTTATCCAAAGACAATACTCTTCAAAAAGTATATTTGCTTTAGGTTATTTCTATGGCTTTCAAAATAGCGTGACTACAAGCGAACAATGCTTTTCTCCCTGAGTCAACACACAAATGATATGCAAAACTGGTAAAACCATTCTGATTTAAATCAGCAATTTGGCCCTGGTGCAGCTAAATGCCAATCTTACTACTGTGACTAAATTATGCTTTTTTAATAAACACTCCGCTGCCTTAACAACCTGGCTTTTTGAGACAAACATTTGTTTGACATGACAGTAACAGTGGTTTTTTTCATGTTTTTTCATATTTCTTTTTCATGTTATATTTATGCCTTTTTGCTTCAATTGGACATTTTACAGTTGAACCAACTCCAAATAAAACAGACCCCTCTGGAGAAATATTAATCTGGATTAGTTGAGGATCTAAATTTATACCCAACGAGAGTGGATTACATGCCTGTAAAGGAGTGTTCATTCAGGATACATAGCCTAAATTGGTTTAATTCAGACAAATGAAGGGAAACCAAATTAAGATTGTGTATTCCGAGTAACAGCATCCATCCCGCAATTTAATCAGGTTGAACTAAACCAGTTCAAATTCCACCATTATGGCATTTATCTGAACCCCTTTAACATTACTAACCACTGACCATAATTATTGTCCTCTCTAACAGAATTATCATAACACAGTCAGGAACAAAGACAAAATGAAAAGGTACTAATGAAGCGGCACAGGTCTATTTCCAAAATTACATGCTTAAAGCACATAAAGTGTTTTTTCCCCTAACTCAAATGTTTGCTTCTCTTTCCACCACCTGCCGGTTACATCAAAGCATGGGTTGGTCTTCATAAATAAATTGGTCACTTCTATATTGGAACTTCAAGAGGGTTTATTTTTTCCAGATATTTGCTTAAAACAAATAATGGAGAAACTATTCATCTCACCAAAGCAAAATCTAAAATTCCAAGTAAGGTTTTTGCTGAAGCTTTCAAACATGAGCAAAATTCATCACCTGTAGGAAAAGTTGATGCTTATCACATCAAAGGTATGATAGTTCGGAATATTTTGTTAATACTGCTATCAGCCTTGACCTGATCCCTGATTTGATACTTAACTTTTTTAAAAATACATTTAAAGTTACAATTTATAGTCACAACTCTGACAAGTATTCCTGAGAGCTACTCATTCATGGATTCTTGAGCACACTAAGAGTGCATCAGCAACTGGCCCAGAATGCAAAGGTGCAACACATACATTCAAAGAACCACCCTGTATTTTAAGAATTGTCATAGAATTCCATAGAATTGTCATAGAACTCCATTACTCTATGTAACATCTGCATGGCCAGGGTAACAAAATCTTCATTTGTACACAATTCCTCAATCCTATTCTAATACACTAATTCCTTGTTACATGTACTCTTGTCATCCTAGATCATTACAAAGCAACAATGCCTATTCTGTATCATCAATAACGGGTTTTCAAAGCAATAAAACACCAGGACTCATTGAACTGTCATGCATGGGAAGCAAAAGTTCTCTCCTGAGCCCTTGAAGACAAGGTGCTAAGCTCCTCTTGAAGCTTAATAATCAACTGCAAGCATTACAAACATGTTGAAGCCAATTTGAAGAATCCTGGTTTTTTCAAGACTTCAAATAAAGCAGAAGAAGGATTCAGTGACAAATTTCAAGGCCAGAAGGCTTGAAATTGGTCCGAACACTTACCTGATCAGGCGACTTCTTAACTCCAACCCCTTCCAGTGAATTAGTACACACTAATATGTAAGACTCCAAATGACCTTCACTACTAAAAGGTACCAGTACGTTCCTTTCCTCACAATAAGCATAACAACCTTGCTTTGTTTCAAGGTTTAATATGTTTAATTTTAACTTTTTATCACAGGACTTGGTTACAGTTTTGGTACCCAAATTCCATTTCCGGTAATTTCACCTTATTTAAACATCTAAACATATTTTTTTAACCTCCTGTAAATTAATACGTTTTGCTTTAAGCCTTCCCTCATAACCATGGGTCTTCTATATGGTCCTCCTTCAAAAACCCTCTCCTTTCTCCACATTCTTCTTGCAGTAAGGACAGCAACATTGAGTTAGACAGCCACACTGAATTACACTCTATCATACCAATTCCTAATATGGAGAAAAGATTTTTTCATTATTTCTTTGTGATAGAAGTCTTATTTCCCTAATTTAAGTCTGAAACTGCCTTATACTTTTGCTAAATCACAACTTTATCAGATGCTTTTTCACCTCCATCCTTACATGCAGGCATTGTTACAAGAGTATGTTTTTTAAAGACTTTATTCACAATCTGATCTAGGCAGTTTCATTGCTCTGATGTGTTCTCTAATAGCCTTAACACTGTATAATCTGCAAATCTGTTAATTACTGATGTACTGCAGTGGACAAATATCTTTATATTCCTTACCTAATAACAGATAATGTGTATTCTAGTAGGTGCAATTTAGATTACAATCACCTTCCCCAAATTTATACAGAAGAAAAGGACATTATTAGAGATGACTACATCTAAAGGACTTTCGGACAGACATAAATATGCATTCTCTAGAGGTCTCAGGTTCTCAGGTCAAGATTGAAACTGAAATTTCTCTGAATTTGGAAGGATTTGAATTCAGACTGTTTGGCCCATTCCAAATTTCATCACAGACGAATTAAAGACTCATAAAAGTAAACCCAGTTGCATCTGTATTACTGAAATATGTTGTTTTCAGCATAGCTCTTTAACAGCCTACAATGCTGTTAACAATTTAAGAAAGCTCCAGCATGTTCTGCATTCTGCTGAAGCAGATGAATAATTAATGACACACAGTAAAGGTGCAAGCTTTCCCTTACTCATTCAGCAGATGAATCCTTTAGCAGTGCAGTTTTATAGCTGGCAGTAAGGCTATTTTCAGCACAACAAACACTTCTTTATAATTCTCCTAAAAATGTAACAGCCATTCTAATTGCAATATATTTCATAAAATTCTGTATTCTTTAACTCATCAGTTTTCTTATCAGATCAGTCTATCATTTTAGAGGAACTTTTCAAGATAACAGAACTACCACAATTAAAGACAATTAGCCCTCTGTCAAATTTATTTCCAGATGACAGGCCATGGAGTAACTAGGACAACACAATGAGGATAGACTGTTCCATAACACAAGCCTTTGCTGGGAACTGATCACAGTATAAAATAAGAACAGGTAAAGGAGCATTAGTGCTAATATCCAGAATACCATACAAACAGCATCCATTATTTAAAACCCTTCTATCCACTTAACTGATTTTAACTACATATCAGCCCTGCAAAAGACTTCTTTAATTTACCCCATCCAAGTACACTGAGAGATTATATGGTAATAGAAAACAACTGTGCAAAATTTCCAGAAAAAAAGACAATCCTTTAATGTAATTTGTGTGCACGTATGTAACTCCCTCAGAAATAGCTTAAACTGAAGCCAACCTCTGCTTACCAGCCTTTATAGATGCTTAAATTCACATCTAAGGTTGAGAAAGTAGCACAGACAATTTTGGCTGAATGGAGGTACTGTAAGTTCCAGGACAATGCACATGAGCACAGATTACTTCTGTTCCATAGAAATGAATACATGTCCTGTTGCCTCCGCTACGGAATAGTATCAACCTTTTACTATCAGGAACTCTAAGCATATTAGGAACTCCACCTGCCTGCCTTCAGCTCATTTAAAAAACTAGTAAATTAACTGGAATCTACCTAAGATGATTTCCATTTCTGTATTTTCTATTTTTAAGCAGAACTTAAGGAACAAAGGGAATTTTAAAGGGCCAGCATAAAGAGAAAATCAGGGCAGGAAATGTTCAAAGGTCCTAATTTCATCACATTTATGGTAAAGTCCACTGTCTTAGAAAGGCTAAGAACATGTTCAAATTGTTAATTCTAGGGATAGAAATTATTCAAGTCCATCTATTTGAACATCCAAACTAGAAAGCTATCCTACACTTAACCCTGAATATTTTCTAAATACATCCTTTAAAAGCTGGTGTTTTGAAAATCATCACTCAGCACACCAATGAGAAAACTGAATTTAAGACCTTGACTTAAATTTCCAACTATACTGGTTGTGAAGAAAATCTTTTTAAAATTCAGCACAGAACCAATGTCATTTTAGGCTTTCCTTTCTCAAGCTCTTGGGTGCCAAAAATACTCATCACTACTTGCAGATTCCAGGTGTGAAAAGCTCCCAACTGTCTTGTGTGCTATTGCCAAAGAGTCTGTATTTCCTTCTGGCAACTTCTGCAGTTGTTATTACAAAGGTGGCGATATTTTCTCAGTTTGAAGACAGAGTTAAAAATATAACGTTTCGTTTCAAGTCTTATTTTAAAAAAACATATATTTCAAGCTACCACACTATTTTCAGTTTGAAAGAGAATTCAGTACCAAAATATTAAGAAAACCCAAGTAAGGCAAAGTTTATCAAAGGACTGTATTATCTTTTACTAAACCAACTAATGCATGTAGCAAAACCATACAAATTTTAGGCACACAGAACCCTCTTCAAGTCCAAATTTACAACTTAAAAATTAAATTGGACTTTAAAGAATTTGCTGTGAAGTAAACAGCAATATTTCTTGATCAGAGTACTCTATACCCTGCCGCAGGGAAAGGAGAGCATCTGTATGCGCATGACAGGGAGAGATTATATGGTTGTGGCTCCTATCAGAAACACGAAATGTAATTTATCACCTATAGAAAAACAGAAAATTTTGGTCAGGGGAGAATTAGAATGAGTCATAAATCAAAAGCCCTATTTAATCCATGACATTTTTTGCCATGGTATTCTTCAGATGCATGAGTTAATTTCCTAATTTGATCTGTCACACTATTGCACAAAAACTTATGTCAGAAAAAGAGACAGAATGGAAGTTAGCTGTAGGGAACAGGGAAAGACTGGACAACTGTGTTGCTTTCAACTTGAACCAGTTGTAGAACTTCAACCTCAGGTGCAGAGCCTTTAATGCTAATGTGGAAACCTAACCCTTGGGACAAGTTAAATTCATGCCAAATAATACTGTATTATTCACAAATTTTTTTACACAACTCAGAGTGAGTTCCCAATCAAAAAGAGGATTGTGAAACCTTACTAATTACTCAAAAATTAATTTTAAAGTCCTAAAAGTGTCACTTGTTTCAAAAAAAAAAAAAAGCTGCTTTTCTGTGTCTTAGATTCACTAAGACTGTTTTGGTATTGACAACAAACCTAAACGGAACTAGAAGCATAGATTTTTGCTATAAAAATTTGTTTTACTTGTCAAGTCTTCTTCAAAGCAACACGAAAATAGAAAGTCAGTTCTGCAATTACCTTAATTATACACGGTTTTACAATAATAATTTTTCAAGATCCTAGGAGAATTTTCACTGTAGGAAAGTAGTAGTGAAGCGTGGTTTTCAACAAAGACAGCTTGAAGTCAAACAATGAAGATATTTTAAACAGTGGCACAGCATTATAATATCAAACTACTTATAGTCTGGATTTATCAGCAAAATTAAAATCTTTGCTTCCAGTTTTTTGAAGTGTTGGAATAATCAGTTATCCTCTTATGATAAACCCAGAATATTAATAGCACACCGTTTATATACCAAGAAACAACATAAATTGATCTTTTAAGATGCTTCAAACTACTGACCTTTCCACTAGTACTATCTATTTCTACTATTTCATAAATCCATTTTCTCAGTAAGGAAAAACACAAATGCCCAGCACATGCATACAACTACAGGAGACAAGAAGGCAAGCAATACACTGCTCTGAAGAATTCTTCCAAAGCCTTTGAAGCTTTTTGCAGCAGATACACAGCAATTTACAGAGGAGAAGAGCTGCTGCTAAGGACTGTGCGAGAAATGATGCAAGGGCATATACACAGCTAAATGCTTAATCCAAACAACTGAAGTTCAGGGCAAACTGTAATTATAAATGGGAATAACACCTAACTTTATTGAAAATACAAGAAAATTGGCAGAGAAACTTCGATGAGACGTTCAGATAGATGCCATGTGAATAGCAAAATGTTGTCTGCACTGACAGCATTCAAGTGGTCAACAGGGCTGCCAGTGGCACAGAAACAGCCCAGCTGGCAGCCACACGACTGCACTCACGGCATTGAGCTCAGGCTGCAGTGCCAGCCATGAAGTGACCTGGACCTCACTAACAACACCTGAGAATTCTCTTGATATATCAGTGGATAAAGCACATCACAAAAACATGGTGAGTGAGGCCTGACAGCTTGCTAAGCAGAACAAGAAAGAGAACAGAGGAAAAGATCTATTTTCAGTCTGTAACGTCTAATCTCTTAGCATCCTTATCTTTAGGGCACGTAACTAAATCTGCTGCAGCATTGTGATAAAGAGAGGGCATTGGCTGTGAATACACAGGTATTCTGTCTACTTAAATACAGCTCTTAAATAAAGCTCTTTTTGCTGATGTGTGAAATGAGGACAGCAACTACTACACCAAGCAGAATGACTCCAAAAGAGCCTAGCTGACAGGAAGATGGAACATGAGGGAGTCCACATAGTGCAGGACATCTACCAAACTCTGCCAGGCCTCCTCAATGAGGGGAACATACACCCGTCCTGCCACACAACACAGCAAGCCCTGAAAGAGTTGAGGAAAGACACACCATCACATTACAGCTTATGCAGGAGACACCTCAGCTGTTCAAGGAGGATTGTACTTTTCAGCAGCAGATCAAGAGTGCTAAAAAAGTCAGGCACAAAGACAAGATGAAAAACCACAGAGACACTCATGCCAAGGCCAACTCAGCACTGCTGTCAACACCCCTAGCACAGAGAGCAGGACGCAGCCGCATAAGCGGGTCCTTATGAACTGCCGAATGACAGGAGGGGGGGGAAATGGCTTGGTGCCTGGCTCTGGTGAAGGAAGGTGGCACTAAGGCAGGTGAACAAACATACAATACACTGCCAGCAGAGCAGCACAAGTTACTACTTTATGTTCAGTTTGGCATGGCTGTAGAGAGAGGCTCTGTATAGTGCCAGGAAGTCCCCCTTGCTCACAGAATATTTCACAACGATCACATGGGCTCACGCAACATCAAATCTACAAGTACAATACACATCAACAAAGGAGATGGGTATATCTCATCTAAGACTGCCTAACCAGTTTGTCCCTAAAAAATATTGGTGCTGGAAATTACAAAGGTACAGGAGCTCCAGTCAACAATGTGGCTCAGTCAGAGTATGCACTTGCTTTATAGCTGCAGTTGAAGGTGGCTTCAAGCAACAGTGACTGAAACTTGAGCTCCTGATCCAAGGTCCTTCAAGGTTTGAAATGCAAGACAGGTATTAAAGAACCAAAATGGAACTTTGGCAAAGGTACTTGAAGTTGGGACAAATCCAAAAATATCAACTTAATTTGCAGAAGAAAAAAATTAGGTTAGACAGTGGAAAAGTAGATAGCATGGACAGCTAATCAGAAGAGGAGACAGGTTGCATTAGACCAAAGATCCACCTAGTCCAGTCTTCTGTCCCTGACTATTGCCAGCAGCTGATGTCTACAGAAAAATACAAGGACACAGAAAGCATATGATCACACTTGCCAGAATATTTTCTCAGGATATAGCAAGCTGAGACACAAAACACAGAGCCAAAGATGGTATTTATGATTTTTTGTCTCCAAGTTCATCAGAACTTTTCTGAACCACGAAAACTTTATCACCCATAACATTCATAAAGCAAATTGTAGCCTAATTCCATGCTGTGGGAAGCACATCTTTGTTTTCAATTTGTCTTCTGCTAGTTACATTTGAGGTTCTTGTACAGGAAGGCAGCGCACAATTGCTCCCTGTTCACCTTTCAGTCCTACACAGGGAATACACCCCTACCATATGCCCCCTCATTTACCTCTTCAGCTATTTGGTCTTTCACTGATTTTGATCACCACCTGTGTGCTTTTTCCAGTTCTACTACATCCCCTCTGAGATGTGGAGATCAGGATTGTTAGTAAGCTATACCTGCTATTTTCACAGAACCTGCAAGACCACATTCAAAAGAAGTTAATTGCTGTAAATTTTAAAATTACTTATCCTATGTGAACGGCTTTATGATAATTTTCAATCATCATTACCTCAGAGTAGCAAGGTCTTTCTCCAGTTCATCCATCTTCATATTTGCTAATTTTAATACCATTGTATCACCAGACTATGTAATTTCAGTATTTGCATGTTGTCTAGATCATCTGTAAATATGCAGTACAGCACAGAGAGCTACCCTTTTTAGGCTGATAAGCTATCATTTATTAAGATCAATATTTTTACTCAGGTTCCATTAAAAAATATTTTTGCACAAAGTGTTCACATATAGAAAACCTGACTCATCATCTTCCATCTGGATCATTAACAGCTCTACTTTCAAATTTGGAATGGATTCCTTGGGTATCTAAACACAACGCTCCCTCAAAAGAAGGAGCCAGACTGGATGGGGCCTTGAACAACCTGGCAACCATGGCAGGGGTTGGACCTAGATATCTTTAAAGTCCCAATCCAAACCATTAAAGGGACAATTGAGAGGAACTGCTGGATGACTTCATGGTACTGTATGACCAGGAGATAAAATGGTTAATGAGGTTCTATGTATGTACATGTAAAATTATGTATATCAGAAAAATAATCCTAACTGTCCATTAAACACAGGAGAAACTATTAGCAATCAAGAATAAGACCTTGTTATTATGATATACAGTAAGAAAAGATGGCAACTCAATGCTAAATAGTCAAAAAAAAAAAAAGTTAGGAATTCAGACAAAGCAGATGACATGAAGATCATGTTTATATCCACAGTTCACTAATACCTTGAGTATTGCATATAATTCTAGCCCTTCTTACATTAAAAAAAAAATTCAGAAAATAAGAAAACAGAACAAGATAATCAGGGATACAGACTAGTTTCCACATGAAGTAATGACTTACAATTCTTTTCAAGGGATGATGGGAAGTAGAGAGGGGTACTTGACAGAGGTCTACAAAATCATTAGGGACATAGAGAGGTTGGATAGGAATCAGCGAGTTATGATGTCATTTAATAAAGGAACCAAAAAAAAAAATCAAAATAGGTCAGCAGGAGCCAGACTCAGAGCAAACTGATCTGTGCAACTTCTTGCCAAAGGATACTGTGAATACTAAAAGTTTTCAATGGTTCAAGTGGACAACAACCAACTACACGAAAAAGAAAACTACTGTGAGTTACCGAAAACATACATTAAGTATATCCAGTACAGGAAGTCCCTTACTAAAAAATGGAAAAGAACTAGACGAAAGTATAATTTATATTATCCGTGGTTTTGTACTTTTCCTTAGGTATCCACCGTTGAATACAGATCTTTAGTCTACTCCAGAATTTTACATTCATACAGTATGTTTGGGAAGATAGAGAGAGGACAGAGAAATCCTGCCCCCTGTAACAACATAAAATCAAATTATTTGAACTGATGAGATGCAACTCAAATTAAAATCTTGTGCATAATTTTCTGCCACTTACTTGAAAGAAGCTACCACCCTAAAACTGTTGACTAGCTAACTGTTGCGGGAATGGCATCATAAAGCAAACCAATTCAACTCAAGTAAACTCTTCTTTTCTGGCACTTATGTGAACTTATTTTGAAAAAAAAAGATATTATAAATGCTGTCATGCAAGAAGCACTCAGGAACTCCAAATACCATTTGCACTATTGCTTCAACTTCTATTTTCCACGTGTTGTCCCTTCCACTTTGTGTTGGGCCTGACAGCTTGCTAAGCAGAACAGGAAAAATGTAGTGTTGTCTCAGTGTCTCCATACAGGTTTTCTTCCCTGTACGTAACTTCAGAAAAGACTTGGAAATGCCTCTAATCTTTATACTCAAATAATTTGATAGCTTGAATGCAGAGAACCAATATATTAATACACATTTCCTAACCTCAAGACTATCTCCATCTTATTAAAGCTGGTGCAGACATCCAGGGTCAGATTCTTGACAATGAAAAGTCACAGAATGCATTTTAAATCACTGACAGTCAGATACAGCAATGTTACAGTTTGAACAGAAAGAAAACTTTAATGTAAAAACTGGTTGTCACTTCTGGCAGCTGCAAAACATAGGACAGTGATTTTTATATAGGTGACAGGACAAAAATTTTAGACTGCTCAATGTCTGAGCATCAAGAGAAACAAAGGTATAAGAACCCACAACAACTGTGATTTTTGTATCTATTTTGTCACTTCAAGGAACTTCAATAATGTTTAATTTACAAAAAAAAAATATTTAAATCTCTTATGAGCAGCCATAAACAATTGCTGTAAAAGAACTGGAAAGACTTATGACTCTCTTTCCACAAATAAGTTACTGTGTAAAACTGATGAAAAAAAGGACAAGAATTCCTATAATTTTGTTGCCACTTGATACAATATGCACAACTCTTAACATTCTTTTCACTTTTCTAAATAGTTTTGGTTGGATATTCCTCTATGATTTCATAAGGAATCTCTGAATTTTAACTAAATTCTAATATTTTCTACCTTTCCCATAGAAAACACATTGGAGGCAAATCCTGACTACATCCAATACCATGGAGGCTTGCTTTGTTCTGGATTAAGGCTTTTTTTTCTCTAATTACATTGAGTACATATACACCTATTTTCGATATGGCACTACTTGCATACAAGAAGGAATTATACAAAGATTTCTATATTGTTTGCTAGAGAAGTGATCACACACTTTTAGTGACATAGAACTTCCTTCCCCAAGGAGACTAGGCTTTTACCACATCATTAAATATTTAAAACAATACAAGACCCTACAGCATGCAGAAAAAATCAGGGTAAAAGTATGCTTTTTAATCCATTTGGTGGTCACTACCGGTTGTCAAGGCTGACAAAAGGACAATATGCTCCTGGAAATTTTGTTGAGCTGGTAGCTGGTGATGGGAACAAGAGAAGAGATTCAAGTTTCAGGCGCATTTTCAGAAGTTTTATTTAAGTGTTGATGGCTGCAGTATTGAATTGCAAAAAATGTTTTTAATTGCTTCCATCCAATAGCTTTGCTTCAGTCTGGCAGCTAGTAAACAAGATTTCAATAACCACTAAAAATTGTTCAGTAATAATTTTAAAGCTGAAAACTCAAAAAAAAAGTATGTGAGTGGCTTACACCCTACTTCTAAGAGAAAAAAACACTCACAGAGCAATAGTCATACTCAACATATTAAAATAGTTCAATCAACTAGCTAGAGATTTCTTTTGTGTGTGTGTGTGAACTAAAATTGCCATGCATATGGTGATGCATAAGAAATGAAGCAAGCTTATCAAAACATGCCAAGGATTTAAAAAAACACAATTCATGGAAATTATTTCCCATCACCATGTTTAGACTATTGCATGCAATTCACACACATGAAGCCTAAATAAATAAACTAATCCTCTATTTTTGCCTTTAATACATCTACAGCTGCCTCCTTCAGATTCCGTTACGTATCAGTTCCAACTCCCTGCTCTAGCCTTTTCACTTCACACCACACAGAATAGCAGCCACATCAAGAAATTCCAGCTCTTGCCCGAGAGCCATGCAGGCTGCACAGCAGAAGGGTGTCCAAACCTCCCACCAGAAAGGGTCTGAGGAAAAGGAATTAAATGGGAAAAGGGGAGAAGGAGGAAGGTGCTAGTGTTCAAACACCTCCGTGCTTCTCTCATGTTTCTTGTTTCTCCTTCCTCATAGTTGCTGAGGTGGCCATCAAAGAGCTTCTGCTCTGTTCAAGATTCTCAGGTATAACTGCATCAAAGCAAAAATTAGTTCAGGGAATCAGAAATGAAGTATTCTTTACAATACTGCTATGCTAACATACTTTGTTATAAAGAATATGACACAACACACTTTTTAATACATATCTATATATATATGCATCGCACATGTATGTTCTTTTATGATATACACATATATGTTTACATTATTTACATATCTATTCCATGTACACTACATATATTTTTTACAGAAATACAGAAATTTGTCATTGTATCAATGAGGATTCATGCTTTCAACCGTAACTACTCACAAAAAATGGCAGCAAATTTGGCAATGTAGCTACATATAGATTCAAATGAATATGGCCTAACACTTACTAAATGGGATATGATATTTTAAAAACTGAACTACTAAAGTAATGGGAGAGGGTTAGAATAATTTAAACCAATGCTACCACTAATCATCTTCAGAGTATAAAACAAAATTAATGAGTGGTGTGGACAAAAGGACAGGACACAGGAATTTGTGGGTCATGGAGGAAAAAATGAAACTAATACCTGCAATAAGCTGGAAGTTGTTTATAGCTGCTAAGTGTTTCTTTCTAGAGTCATCTTTGGAGGCTGTTTTATAGGATTTTCTTGAGGTGTTTTGTGAAAATTGTTGAGCTCCAGGTGGAATAATATTTTTGCCTTTTATACAGTGTCTGAATGTTCACTGTAATGCACAGCGATCTCTTATAGAAGTGCAGTGGAAAAGGCTTATATCCCTTGCTCGCAGATGGTACAGGTGCATTTGGTATAATTTGGACAGCAAGAATTTGGTCCTGATGACGAGTTCAGTACGACTGGAGATGTTAAAAAGCCAGAAGATATGGCTCAGGGAAAACTTCCACAGTAGAGTTTTTTTCCTGGTGTAAGTAGCAGAGGCATACAGGCTATCTGTGCAAGCCCCAGGATCCAGCGATACAAGACGAGGCGCTCCTGTCGGCGGCAGCCCTCTTTAGCACGGGGGCAATCCGGCGCTCGGCGGCTGCCGGGCGGCTCAGCACCCTGGCCAGCTCCGGCGGGCAGCGAGCGCGGCCAGGCCGGCGCCGAGCCCCGAGCCCCGAGCCGCCACAACGCGCCTCCCGGCCCACCCTAAATACCAGCCAGATGCTACCCGGTCAGACAGGCTGGAAGGGACGCGCTTGAATAACTTGTATCTTAATAGGAGTTTTCAAGGAGATCTCTGATTTAAAGGTTTCTGAAATATAGAACTCCAGAAGATAATTGATGTTAATGTTTGGAAGGGATAAATGAAACTACTTTGGTAACTATGGGCCATCAGCTCGACATCAATTCCAGTCAAATAAGGGGACTTGACTTATGAAGAATTAAAGGAAGACACTATAATTACAGCCATTCAACTAAGATCCCCTTCCTATCAAAATTTTTACCATGGCATCACAAGTTTGGCCTGTAAGGACAGTAGTTATTATGGCTCTTACACTTCTGTAAGACATCTAAGTTTCTATCACACAGTACAGTCTCTTTCTGCCAGAAAATCAATAGACCATACATTAAATAATAGGTCCCAAAATATAACTGTAAGTTAACTGAACAAGTATCTCTCTAATTGCTCCCATAGGAATCAATTGCTTTCTTAATACTGAAACATTTTTTACTTGGGAAAAAATTATAAAGTTTGTAGTTGATACTGAGATCAGGAAATGATAAAGGACAAATGTCGTCAACTGGTTAAACAGACAGCAATCAAACTACACGTGTGTCAGCTTAGATAAAAGGAGACATTATCCAACAAGGAATAAAAAATAAATGGAAGCATCACCTAACATGATTCAGTAATCAATTACTTCTGATATATATGCATTTGCTGGAGTATTAAAGTTATGGCAACTATGGACAAATAGGCAAATAAATACTATGAGAGATCATAATACCTCTCTATCTGCTCATTGTAGGATTGCTGCAAGAATATTATATCCAGTTCTGCTGTTCATATTTCATGAAAAGATTATTTTAAAAAATATAGAAAACCAAAATATTAGAACAGTGGATAATACATATGTCAAAATTATGAAGCTCAGTTCCTTCAGATTATCTAATAGAAATTGCTCTAGTCTAGGAAATTGCAAAAGATCTTCATTCTGACACACAAATCATACAAGTAAAAGGTTGAATCTTTCGATTCCTTAAATGCATACAAATATCTCCAAGATCTTTAATTTTCATTAATAAATATACTCTACTAATAGAATATATCATTAACTCTTTCAGTGGATTCCTCATTACTGACAATTCTTAAAAGACAACACAGTGATTTTCTACACTCTATCCTCTTACTCCACTACTGCTAGCACACGTAATTAAGGGGAGTCCTTGTGAAGCTGGTTTTACACATAAAGTTAGTCTCAGTAATCAACAATTCCCTTGGTCTCCACACAGTCAGATTGAGAGAAGTGATGAGGCTTTTGTCTTTGAAAGTTAATTACACAATCATATTTCATTATGAAAATACAATTACCCTAGGCATATTAAGTTTGCTGGGACTGTCTTAAGTTCAGAAGAAACATTCCAGGGATCAGTTGAAAAAATAAAACATGGCAGAACAATGAGGCATAAAAATCAGCAAGTTTATGTATTACAAACACAGGGGTCAAGAGACTCTCAAAAATTGTAAGAATTTCCTACACATCAGAAGAGTAAACAGTGCAAGATCAGATTTTAACTATCTTCCAAACAAATGTACAATTATTCCTAAAAACAAAAGAGCAAAGTTTCTCAGAAACCTTCACAGGCTTTCATTTTATTCCTTATTAAAATAACAAAAAGCATTGCATAACAGTGTTACACATTTTAAGAAATATTGGCTGTATGTAAATAAATACATTCTATTCCAAATCTCTCCAAGTTAAAGCCCAGCTACAAAAATAATCCTGATTGTATCGTTGACCTATAACCTGCCATATTTGTACATTTTGAATGTTTGAACACTTGGTCTACACAAATAACTTGCCTAAAACTAGATGTTTTACTTCAGATTGGCTGAGAGCAGATTCAATTTTGTAGATAAGGAAACAGTTACACATGACACCATAATGGCAAAGTGTAACAACCTTACATTGATAACAGTATTCTCTAAATTCTTGAATTTACATAAAAGAAATACAATTCTATCAACACAAGTTGTATTTTCCTTCTTTTTAATACACCAACAGTCATTAAATTTGCTTTGAGCATATTGAGTTTTAAACTGTGGTGAGATACTTCTGCATTTTGAAATTATTGTTTAAACAGCACCTAATTTCTACTCTATAAGAACATAATGTTGATACACAATCCCATGGCAAGCAGGGCTATGAGATTTCTACTGAAAACCTGGAAACTTTCAATGATATGCATGAAATCTGAGTACATATTTTTTTTTTAGTAATACCAGAAGCTATAATAGAAGTAATAGAGTTAAGAGTAGCAACAACTACATTATTATTTATTAAGACCAAGATTCAGCTTTTACGTGTTTCAGAGCAAGGAATATAAGAGCACTTTATAATATGTCAGCATCAAATATGAGCAACATCTACTGCATGGCTACTCATATGTCAGCCACAGTCCTGATTCAGACCATAAATCAATTCTGTCCAAACCTTTACTCTAGGAAAAAGAAACATTTCAGTGAGCCATTACATGTTGATGCAAGGCCTCACAATAAGTATTAACTGCCAGTTCCAACAAGCCAGACAAAGTACAGCTGCTCCCTAATTACGAGGGGAAAATTGACTGATCAAGGAAAGATACATACAGAAGCACTGCCACATGACTGAGGTATCCTAGACTCAAAACTAATGGCATAAATCAGAACAACACGAAGAAATGTCCAGCCTGAAATTAGCATCCTGCTCAAATTTCTTTCAAATTAACAGAGAAGAAAGTGCACCATCACCTCAAAGCAGCCTTTCATGTAAAATGTTCCTCTTTCCCTTGTGTCCTCCTGGAACTGACAATAGGCAGGAAAACCTGTCAGCTGAGCACCCAGGCTACACTAAACGAAAGGATCTGGTTATGACTATCTCAGCTACACGTTCAGGGGGAAGTTGCACATAACAGCATGACCTAGCAAGAGTTATAAACCTGTATCAGCCAAAAAGCAATACAAACAACTCCCTTTCTACAATCATTCTCTCCCAAGTTAGCGAGTTGACTCAGTGTAGCTCAGAGATCAATGTGCACTAGAAAAGGCCCAGGCAGAGAACACCATTTTCCACTTAAAAACAGCAGCCAACCATTAGATCAGCTTAACAATAATGTGCAATTTCATCTGCAGGAGCTAACACGTGAAAAATATTCTTATATCTACGTACATCTATAAATAAACAACAAATATCACCAGACAGTCAATAACGGAGCTTCTGTCCTGCACACATCTGCTTTACTGTGAGAGGGTCACGGTTTGCTCCTCAGTTTCAGCATCCATTTCTTAGTTCTTGCCTGGCCAAGACAAGACCTGGCTGGGTTAGCTAGCACGTTGCTCCCGCAAGACCAGTCAATACTTTCTTCATATTAATCTAGCCTGTGACTCTTTCAAGATTTTTCTCTAACCAGATGAATTGTTCAGCAGGTTTCCTCACTGGACACACTGTCTTGCTCAAAACTGTAAAACCGTAATTTCACCCAAAAACATCATGATTATCACAAGAATCTCCAGAGCTTAATGAAATAGCACATAAACTTCACACAGAAAAAGAATAGTGATCCAATATCAATCCCTCTCCTTCAACTCTCAAGAGTACAACATGACAGTGTGTTCTAGGCTGATTTGACTCGCGGAAGTATACTCTGATTTTATTTATAGACTACTGGAAATGGAAAATCAAAGTATCACATATGAACAGGGCATTCAATTCATTCAGACTTGAGGAATAGCACAGTCATTCTCTGTCTGATACATTTTCTATCAGTTGATATTGCCCATTCTAGATCTATTTAGCTCAAGACACTGATAAATGGAAAGACAAGAAAATAATTGTTTCAAGGCAGCATATAACTCAACTTAAGAATACACATTCTAAAAAGTCACCAGTTTGATGTTGAAAAGTATATTCTATTTACAGATCACTGCCTCTCTTTTTTTTTAGTTCTTCAACACTGCAAAGCTACAGTCATACTTCATTTGCTCAGAAGTCACACTGCTTGCCACGAGTGGCATTTGAAGCATTACTATGGCAACAAGTAAACCTGACAGCTACAAGACATACCCTGCTGATACACCACGAAACAAAGCAATCTAATTCTTACTATGTTGAACAACATTATATCAAATAAGTGTTGGTAAAACCCTCACAAAATGTTAGCACCCTGAGACAGAGCATGACAGGAGCAACAAATACTATCTAAGAATTATCTGGGAAGTGACAGAGAGCAGAACGAACCCCCTCTCAGAATCAACAAGCAGCTGTTGACTGGAGACAATTCCCAAGTACTGAAAAGACACGAGCTCTGAAAGGCAAGATCTCTCCTAACTGCAGATGAGTCTAGTGGAACAATTTTTGTGTAACTTCAGTTGTGAGAGAAGTGTATCAAAAACATAAAACTATTTCTATATAAACAGACCGGGATGACACAAAACCTGATCCTTTACGTTTTTCCACATGTGAGCTCCACATAGTAACCTATCCCTGCAACAAGTAACAAATCCATTTGCAACACCCGCATAGAAAAATATGGCTACACATTAAAGAGACTTGACATCCTTTACAAGCTGTCAAAGCAAGTTCAGCATATTTTACCCTTCCTTTATACATCAGACAGTTTTGTACTGGAAAGAAAATTACTCTCCCCATCAATACCATCAATGATCTGGCAAACTTCATCCATGAAAGAGGCCTTCAATTCTTCCAACTACTGCTTGCACTGAAATGCAAGGTTAAGCTACATGCACACATTTCTCCAAAAGGAAGAATTAGTGGACAGAGTTCCTCATCACTGCAATTCTCAATAATTGATTAATCTCTTCAGACAAAAAGCAACAGCATGAAATAACATTTGAGTGATGCAATTCTGTGATGAAAAGTTCTTAAACACACAGGACAAGAACCACAGAAAAACATGCCTGAACATAACAAGGAAAATATTTTTCAATTTTTAACAAAACAGTTTTGTTAAAAACACTCAAGACTTCTTCAGTTTCTCAATTTGCCCTCCTTTCCTCACTCCTCTCAAATTAAATTTTTCCCTTCTTCCTAAAAAACCTTCTTAAGTTTTCAAAGATTCACCTCCATTAATTGAAAAACAATTTTGAAAAATAACTGATCAAATGTTATGACTTGTACAACATCTCAAAAATGGGAAAAGAATTCTCAAGCAGATCAAGAGGTTAAGTGTGAGAAGGCCAAATTTTATTGCTTGAATTTTCCACTTAGGTTTCAAGACTAGTGACCTATAAGCTAATACAGAGAAAGATAGACTATATTTTTAAACTGCTAAGAATGGCACCTCAATTTCATGAGCAGCTTAAAAAAAAATCCAAGTTACTAAATTCCCTCAAAAGCACACTACTAAAGGTCTAGCACTGAAGCAAGGAGAGAGGAGTATTCCAACTCTAAAATTTTAATAAATAAAGTTGTAAAGGATAAGTAAAAGACTAGATGATATTTTCAAAGAAGTTATTTTGAAAGAAGTCAACTTTTATTCTGCCACTGCCTGACAGATAATACAGTACAAGCATTAAAGCACTCTTCTAGTGCGTGGAAAGCAGAAAAATTAAACTGCTCCATTTAGTTGTACTCTCTTACCCAACTGAAATAGTTTCTATTTCCACTTCTAAAAATTAACACGTTTAATTCCAATTTAAGTACCCTAGATACTATACTCTTAAACAGAAAAAAAGCCCAAGTAAAATATTTGAACAAGTTTCTTTCACCCCAATCATGAACAAGAAGTCAAGTTCATAACAAGCAGTTTTTAAACACACGTGACCTGTAGCTCTTGAATTCCTTAAGATACACCTTGTATTTAGGCAATTTTGCATGCTTTAATTCTTGCCCACCAATACTTTAACAATTGGCCCATCAGGCTGATCTGCTAGATCCATGGCACAACGAACACGCTGCTCTGTGAGATCAGTCAAAGGAAGCTCAGGTTTCTTGAGGTGAGAGTGTTTTCACAGAACGAGGGAGGAAGGACAGTGGCTGGTCCATGTACCACAACACAGCCCTGTGAGACCACGATGAATCCTGGTGTCTTGTACTGAAAAGGCAGCTGTTTCTCCTCCCCTCCAGCCTAACACAAAGGCTTTGTGTAGCGCTTCCCCAGAGAAAAAGAAACAGACAAGGCAAGACACAGGAATACACAGAAACTCAATCTCCTTTGTAAAGTACCAATTCATTCCCACTAGATAAACAACCCCTTACTAAAACAGAAAACACAGTAGTATATTAATGTACCGTACACTGCAACTTCACACGCTAAGCAGACGCTTAACCTTCTGTACACATATATCTAGCACTGGTAGAAACTGATCGTTCAGAAGCTAGTTTTGAACCAGGAAAACCCCACTTACATCTCTCTTCTGTCAAACTCAAAAATCTTCCTGATATAATCAACTACATTGAGAAAAGCCTCTCTGGAATTTGTGATGTTAGAAGTATCAGAGCCTGCAGTATGCAGCAGCAGTACAGTGACTACACCAAACATAAGCAACGTCACGATATTCCAGTCGCTCGATTTGTTCTTCTCGTTCTAACCTCATCCTTCCCAAACAGGAAGTTTAAAAAAGATGCTGAGCTTCAAGTAAATAATGGTACATCAGGAATATATTAGAGAAGAACAAAGTATTTGTTAGGGATAATTGGCTCCATCTTCACATTTTTTAAACTATATCTTGATGCACTGTTTTCAAAATAACTTTTGACAAATGACTATGCATACTATTGCAGCCAAACTTTCCTATATATAATTTCATTGACAGGCCAAACAAATGTTAACGAGTGTATCTCTGGTTTAACAAGTTAAGAAAGTTTTACTACTTTGTTAAACATAATTCACACTGTAAAGCAAATGAATCATCATCAAGAAAGTATGCTGGATAATATTAACACAAAATAAAAATATTTGGTATCTTTGTGCCATGAATTCATATAATTAAGACCTCAAAAAACATTACCAAAATCAAACGAGAGCAGAAAAATAAGCCCTAGCATTTTGTTTTCTCAGATACAACAGCTAAAATTAACTAACATACCTACAAGCATAGCTAGCATGTGTTCAACAGAGGCATGGCATTAACTACACAGAACGCATTTTAAAAATCTACCCATTTTTTCCAGAACCACAACACAGAAACTAACCACACACTTTAAGGCTAACAAGATACTTAAATAAATAAAGTATGATTTATTTTAAGGCTTTCAACATTCCTTCAATATGGTTTACTAATTCAGAACTTTTAAGCTGAAATTACACTGGTTCTGCACAAAGAGTCTAACTAAGAAAGCCACCACAGCCTATTTTATAACTCATTTTCTATAGCCCTTTCCAGCCTAATTAAAAATACGGTAGAAGGTTCTCAAAAGGCTATGGTATACTCCAGGGTCATTCCTTTGTGTCCATCTCCCTCCGCCCCCATGATAAGACATCAGTATTATTATTATTTGCACTCCCACCCCCACTTACACTAGCAGTTGTTTCCAACTGCTCTGGCTCACACCAGAGGCTACAAACCTCGTAGAGAGCTTTGTCCTCTCATTGCTTTTACTCTAGAGTGACAACAGAAGCCTAAGGATGCCGCTGCAGCTCCAGAGATCATCTGTAGACTCGGGAACAAGGCGCTTTCCCGCTTCCTCTTTGTAAAGCTAGAAGTACGTGTAACAACGCATTTTTAACGCCGTTCCCCACGCAGTTCGTGTGTCCCCCGGGCGCCGTGGTGCGCGCACCCGCGGCCTAGCCGGGCAGATCTGTATGCACGGATCGATGCGAGTGCCGCTAATGGCTCCAGCACCCGGAGCGCCAGGCGACAGACAGCCCGCTTCCCATCCAGCCGTGCCCACACAGCAGCCGTCACACGCATGCCACAACCCAGAGCTGCAAATACAGACGCAGCTATTTTAAAACAGGGATCTTTCGCCGTCAGAACACGTACGTTTCTGTACCATTTGCCTTCTTGCAGCAAGTGGGAGGGACAAAAAAAAAAAAAATCTCGTGCCTATAAATCTGAGTTCTCCGTGGAGGCCGGGGCAGCGGTGACTGCTACTGGAGCCCGCCAGACCTGCCGACCTTAACGCCACGGAGGGGATCGCCCCGTCCTGCCCCACTGGAATAAGCCCTTCCCGGGGCGGGCCGTGGCCGCCGGAGCTCCCGCGCCCGGCAAACTCCCTCTCCCGCGGGGACAGAAACCGCGACGCGGCTCCC
>VZTG01005281.1:1507058-1587729 GCA_013397845.1 Melanocharis versteri | reverse complement strand
CCTCAGCAGCCGGGGCTCGGCCGCGCTGTCCGCACCTGGGCGGGCTGCCCGGGGCCTGATGGGCGCCGGCCGCTGCCCGGCCGCGGGTGGGGCGAGAGGGCTGGGGAAGGGGAGGCCGGGGCGGGGAGGCGAGTGACCGCGCGTCGCCGCGGGGACCTCTGTCCCCTGCGGGGGCGCAGCACGGCTGTCACCCCTGCGCTCCGCACCGTGACAGCACGAAACGGTGGATGTGTCCCGTGCCTGGGTGAGTACGGCCTTCGAAGGGAAGGCTCCCCGCTGTCACAGGTGACTCCTTGATGCTGGCAGGACTGTCGAGGCTCGCGAGGCCACGGAGCGGGCACTCCTCGGTGGGTGCCATCATGCCACCATCGCACAACAGCCCGCAGGACGCGTTTGCGGGCCGCAGGGTCAGCCCAGAGGCTGGATCCATCTGGCAGACCAGCAGCTAGGAGAGGCCTGTTCTGTGGGAAGGAGCAAGGACAGATTTGCTGTGCTCTCAGCAGCTTGTATGAAGTGAGTAAACACACCGCAGTGTTCCCCTCACGTGAAGTTTCCTTAGAGGAAAAAAAAAACCAAACCTTTATTTCCCTACTGCCAGCCGGATAAGAAGATAGTGTGAATAATTTAAGCCCTTTCTTCATTCATCACAAGGAGATCAGAGTTAAAGAGTACGGTTAGGGAACAGCATCTCCTCCTGCTACTTTATGAAAAGGAAGATTTTAGCACTGATAGTTTACCCGTGAGTACCCGGAAGTGGGAGCTGTGAACCAAACCTAGCAGTGAACCCGAAAAGTTGCGAGCACTCAGTTCCAGGAAGATGCTTCCTCATTCACAAAGGGAACTGCCTCGAGCAGGGGGCCACCGGTCATAGTGGTGTGGATAAACACTGGTGATAAGGATATATTTCTCTATATGTAGTGAATGCATATGTGTACTATGTGTCCTAGCAATCGAAGCAGTTAACAAGAAATCTGATAGAGTGAAGAAATGTTCATTTTGTGAATGGAAATGAGCCAATGTTGATGGCAATAGGTGGAGAGAGTTGCTTTTTTTATCCACAATAGTACATCTTCTCCTGGGTAACAAAATGGAGTTATGGGTTTTGCTTACCTTTAAAAGGCATTTACAATTTCTCAGATGGAAAATATTCGACTAGAACTACATATTCTTTCAAATCTGCCTTAAAGGCATTGCAAAGGTTACAGTTATTCTAGGATAAGCAGCTCTTCTTATGCATGAAACAAATCATTTTTTTCACATTCACTCTAAAGTAGACAGTGTTTTTCCGCCCAGATTATAGCTGAGGGTAGATAAATACCCTAACCACCTCTTATTTTAAGTAAATAAGTTTTGCCAACAAAACTTGCTATATGCTAAATGTAATGAGGAGCTCATGAATATGAATCTATCTGTGAAGAGTGCTTTATTGTTCTGCAAATGATTGACATGTTGCCTGAGGTGTACAATTCTTCAGGAGAATTTTCTGATTCAATTAAAGAGAACAGAAAGGGCTTAACAAACTTGTTTATCTGGTTTGTCTGTTTACCTGTTCTTCATTGCAGATCCAAGGGGCATAGTTTTTCTCATCACTTTGGAACTTCACAGGTTAATGCACTGCATATAATGTGCATACAATTGGCATGCACATTATCATGGGAATCACACCAGGTGTACATGTCTTCTTAGCACACCGAAAGCCGTAAAAGACCAAACAGCCTTTCCTTCATCGTCAGTTGAAGTACAGTGAGCTGTAAGTTTCCAGATTACCACATGCTCTTCATAAGCAAACAGAACCTGAATGGTTCGAATAAAAGTCAAGCAGGGAAAAAATAAACTAAAACTGAGTCTTTTCAAAAGGAAAATCTGTTTCCACTTATGTGAAGGAAGTCCTTACAGAAAAGATCTAATCTTTTTTAACTCACTGCTCCAGAAATACACCAAGAGGTTCTTCAAGGCTTTCTGTTCTACTATTTTAGGTTCAGAGATGTTGGTAAGTATAACAGATACCAGCGTTTCCTCTGTCAGTGCAAGCTCACAGAATGTCTTCACCACACATCAAAAAAAACCCAAACAACCAAATCCAAAAAGCCACCAGCACATTAAAATCTCTATGTAAATATGAATACGAAATTGAGCTACTCTAGTTTTTCTTTTTTCTTTTTTTTTTTTTTTTGATTGTACATGTAGTTAAGCTTAGATGCATTGTGTTGATTTCCCTTGGAAAAAGTTACCCTGAACCAGAAACTGTCCTATGCCCTTTGTTCAGCTCTTACATTGTTAGTTCTAGTTGGCTCCCTCGATGTAAAAATGTGTCTCTTTTTGCAGCTGTTAGTCAGCAGCTGTAAACCACAGCAGATGGGCACCTCTCTTTTTGTTTCGGAGATTTTTAAGTCTCTCAGGTGGTGCAAAATAAATCAGTAAAGTAAACTATCTGGGTTTCAGATTGGATAGAGTTAATTTTCTTTATAGTAACTGGTACAGTGCTGGATTTAGTATGAAAATAATGTTGACAACAGACTGATGTTTAAGTTGGGTTTGAGTTGTTCTTACTCTAAGTCAAGGACGTTTCAGCTTCCTGTGCTCTACGAGGTGCACAAGAATGGAGGGAAACATGGCCAGGACAGCCGACCCAAACTGTCCAAAGGGATATTTCATACCACAGAACAGCATGCCCAGTATATTAATGGGGAAGGAGTTGGCCATGAGGTGCCACTGGCTGCTGGGGGACAGGCTGGTGAACAATAGTACTGTGCATCACTTGGTTCTCTTGGATTTTATTTCTCTCTCCTTCTCATTATAAGTAGTAGTAGTAGTAGTGTCTAATTATTATTATCTTTTATATTTTGTTTCAGTTATTAAATTGTTTGTATCTCAGCCCATGAAGTTTGCCTTTTCTATCCACTTTCCTCACTGGGGCAGGGGTCAGGGAGTGAGCGAGCAGCTGCTGGGACTTAGCTGCTACCTGGGGTTAAACCACAACAGAGTGTGTTGTCTTAATTCAATCCTAAATGTCTCACTTGGCTGTAGACTGCAAGAAGAAAAGTACTGCACACCAAAACTCTGAAGTCAGAGAGCAGGAAGATTACTGTCAGAAATTACTCCAAATTCCAAAGGCTTGCCAGACCAAACTTTATTATAACTATGGAGTTGCTGTGGAAAGATGTGAACAAAAAAAATTTAGTTGTGCTGGTATGTGCATGGCAATGAATACGATTTCCTAATAATTTTGACTGTATGAAAAATAATCCTCAGTCATGTAAAGATATTCTTACATCTTAATATAGATCTTTTTATATTTAATAATTGTAAATATTATGATAATTTATTAAGATTAAATATAATAAACATTAAATCATTTAATGAGGCAATAAATAGAACTGGTCTGAATTAAAAAAAAAAATAGAAACAAGCTTTTAAGGACCAAAGTGACAGCAAGCTGTTTCTGGGAACAACTAGACACAGCTCCATTTTATTATTTTTTAATTTAAAAAAGAACAGAGAATGAGAAAACACCCACATATAAATTTCTAATATATTTTTTTGTTTGAAGAAATAGATCAGAATTTCCAGGAATGTCTACAGATGGAACACAACTTTCTAGTGGTTGCAACTTCTGCTTCCTTAGGCTTTCCTTAGGCAATGGAAAACATAACTTTGCTTTCCTGGAAATCTTTTTTTTTTTTTTTGTGGAGTAAGGGAGATGTGAGAATTTTCATCAATAGTTTTTGTCTGAAAGGAATGATTTCATGTTCTTCAAGGAATCTTTAAAAATTTAAACCCGCAGCTATACACAAACATATGCGTATGTCTGTGATGGAGAAGGGTGACATGATTAACAATGTGCAAGAATTTCTGAACTCTGCTGTTATTTTCTTCAAATAAACATGTATGGGAATAGATTACTCATCCTGCAAAGTCCAGACTCACTGGTTTCAAATACTTCCATTGGAACTTCCTTGCCTGGACTTTGGGGTCTTGGAGATATTTATTTCTGTATGAGTCAGAAGTTCTGAATAATGTTTCTGCTTAGTTGACTACAGAAGTAGAAGACAAAGCTCCAGAAAAATTTTTGGAGAGTCAGATGTCAGAAAAAAAGAAGAGAGAGAAAGAAAAAATAAAAGGACAATACAGATAGCAGGATGACCAGACTTAATAGAGATGGAAAATTCACAGGTTTGGTTAGACAGTAAGTTAACATACACCAATTCCTAGAATTAAAAAACTGTTGAAAATTGTAAGTAAATATATAAATGGAAGTGGAAACAATGCTTTCACTGAAGAGCAGAAAGGTAAAAACATTTGATAAGCTCACATTTCTAGCAAAAGTCAAGGAGCAAAGGGAGTATTGGCCAAAGATGAGAAAGCTCTTACCAAGTTTTGTAGATGTTTAAACAGGTATCTAGTTAATAGCAAATGACAGATTGCAGACCTTGAGACATCTAGTTCAGCCCTTTTTGCAGGGAAAGGCCAACTGTCCCTACAACACTCCTGGCCAGTGTTTGTCAACCTCTTCTAAAAGCACTTTGTTGATGGAAATCAAGGGGTTTCTTATGGGCTGTTTTGCCATTCTCACTAAAAGAATTATTTCACCCATCTTTCTCCTCGTATGCTATCACCAAAGGAATTTATTCCTTTCCTCTGTGCAATTACCTATAAAATTACTTGAACACTATTTTCACCTCTCACCATCAGTCTGCTCTACACTAAGGCACCTGAGTTCCTTCAGTCTTTTTTCACAAATTGTGATTTCCCGACACAGTGTCAATAAGCATGAAGTCACCACTCAAGGGACAGAGGGATCTTGGAAAAGCTCTAAGAGCCCTGTGTCTGGGCTCTGGCTTTTGTCTATTTGACAGCTTCAGAAACTCCTGTGAGTCTCTTTTTTTTTTTTTCCCCTTGGTAACTGTCTTTTCTTCCCAAAAGAATCTCAAATTCCCTACAGATGTCCTGAGTAATATTTTTCAGTTCAAATGATGTCTAGAGAGTGAAAAATAGCACCAACATCAGGTTTATAATAAGCTGAGAATAGGTAGTGATTAGTTTAGGAGTCTTTTGAAGAGAAATGTGACAGTGTATGTCTGACTACTTTGCTAGGGGAAGAAGGGTCAGTTGGTAGTATAGTGCACTAAAGTATTGATGCTATGAGATATGGAATTAAAAAAGGAAAATTTTACCTCATTATGTACAGAGAATTCTGCTGCCAGGCCTCATAATATGTGTGTAATTCCATTCTGCAAAAAGCTTCCTGATACCTGACCTGTGAGAATAAGATCCATAGTGAATAAGGTACAAAAGTGAAAAGCAAGATTGCCGCATGGTCTGATTATGGTTAAGGCTGTAAAAATGGATTCTAGTCTTCAGAAAGAAGTTACAGCCAAGATGGAAGTTTTAGGTTACCAGCCAATTTAAAATACATGTTCACTTCCAGCTATACTATAGACTTCTGGTCTGATTTTAAGGTGAATACACTATTTCTGTGCCTTAATTTTCCATTTATAATGACTCACCGTGAGTCATGAGTGGATGACTCAGAGGTTGTGGACAGCACAGCTCCTATGGACTGAAATCAGAGCCAGCCTGACAGGTATTGCCATGGGTTTTCCTGCAGTGCATGGGACCCCGACTGACGAGCCGTACATGTGCAGTGCAGTTCATGCAGGTCTGCTACAATTTCCTTTTTGCCTGAGACTGATTTCAGTATCCATATTGTTATAACCTTTACACATCTGAAAAATGCAGTACTTCTTTTTCTGATTTGTTTCATCTGTGGTGTTCTTCAGGCAATTAGATGAGCTACAGTCACAGTACTCACATTTTTCATGGAACATAGTACAGCAGGTCTTCTGGTACAACTGTAGTACAGCGTAGAGCTGTAGTTGTAAAAAAATATAACTGACTTACTTTTCAATACGCTCTGTGTAATTTTAATGTACAAACTGGGTCCTTTTAAATTATTGCCTATTGCCATTATTTCTTGCCTTTGAGTTTTGACATTCCCTCTGCCAACTCTGCAATTCCATAAGAATTTCAGATGTTGTGACTTAACTTAGGTATCTTTATCTGCTAAAACAACCATAATCATCTAAATACCACTATATTTCCTTCCTAAAAGTTAAAAAATGTAACTGAGAAATGATTATTCTTCAAAGACTCAGTTGCTTCTATTTGCTCAATAACTTAAGTCTCTCAGCGTCTTACCACGTGCTTCACAACTTTAAAAAAGCCAAAAAAGGCAGATGGTTGTTCGTGCCCTCTCCCCATTATCACATACCAGTGAGAATCTCTTCCTGAATAAGGACTTTCCCCAGATCAGAAGGAAAGGTTGTTCTTGCTTCCATCAGACTCACCAAGTGCCGCCAGTTTTAGTCCAGTACTCCAAAATCTCTTATCATTGTCATTTACATTAAATACAAGGTGAAATGAAAAGACATCCATATATAAAAATAAAACATTAATTTTTGGAAAGTAGATGTAAAATTAAACTTTGCACCATCCCAACTAGTTATTTCATTACACTGATTCATAACACCTGTCCTTGTCTCTGGACTTATATATGAACGGTATAAAATAGGTAAGTAATCGGGCAAACATTTGTTAAATTAACCTGTTTTGTATCCAAACTCATAGCACAGCAATCTCCACTGTTAGCAGCAAAGTGTGTGATTTTTTTCTGTACCGCTGGGTGATAGATGCAATCCCCTATGTACAACCACTCCTGCAAGTTACAAAATGCTACTCTGTGGTCGTGATGTCCAGACTTCCCAAAGGTCTGCAAGAAAGTGCATCATGGTTAATTACAGACTGCCATAACACAGAACTAATTTCTGAATAATTCAACTTCAGATATTACATTTGCAGCTTAAGCCATTTCCAAATATGAGATGGAACAAAAAATACAGGTAGCACTGACCTCTAATTGCATTAAGATTGGATTTAAGTAATTTCTTACAATGAGGCATTCTTGAGCTTCCATTAGCTGTGTGAATGACCTCTACTCTCTCTAACACATATTTTAAAAAAAAGCTTCTTGCTCTGTATTGTAGAAAAAGCTTTCGTACAGCAGCACTGCCACCTCCTGCTTACTTGCTTCTATGCATGCGAGTACAAAGCTTGTGTTGCAAAGCAGCCACGGGGAAGGTGCAGTTTTCTGCTACTAGGTAACTGAGGCAGTAACATTTTCTAATACTCAGGGATAACACATTCGGAGTTCTGCAGATGGGCAGAGTTTTCACAAGTGAACTTTTTTTAAGCATAGAAAAGGACTTCAGCCGTTTGTCCAGGATTTCTGGTATGTCACATCTCAGCCGGAACAACAGCTCAAAATGTGTACATTTGTGTACTTGTGCTGTACCCAAGGAATACATTATACCTGCTGAATATGCTTCCGTAGAGTTGATCTGTGCACAAACGGACACATTCGAACAGATCTAACATATTCCCTGTGGTCTGCAGGAGTGCTGCAAGTCCAAAGCATTAATGACTTGTGCACAGGATTAATTCAAAGCAGTTGGGGTGTATTAAATCATATGCAAGTATTGGTGTGGTCCCATGCAGTAGGTCCCACATGTATCACACATGCTCTGAATCATTAGGACACAGGCCAGATAGAGCCAGTGCACTGCCAGAATACAGAGTTAGGATCACAGTCATATCAGGCACCGGTTATTGCTTATCATAAGCCAGGAGAGGACAGTTTATGCTTCTGAGAATATTTCTACACATTTACAATGCCTGGTGCAGGGTCCCTTGCAGTCAGTCATGTGCTCACTGAACTCTCTCTGTTCTGCCAAGGTGTCACAGATATGGACCCTATAGCTCAAACCTGGTCCTGCTTAGGCATTCAGTTCTGGTACTGACATCACCTCTAACTTGACCAAGCACTGCTGCAGTCTCAGCTTGTTGCCAGCACTGTTGCCTGCTCAAACCAGCCACGTCTGCCCCACAAATTGCTGCGTGCTGGGCTCAGAAATGCCAGAGGACATGACACTTTTGCGTCTGGCTTGGAATAGAGCTAGGTAAGAGACTCGGACAGAGGTTTCTACTAGATTGTTCTTGAACCTGGAAAGCTTCCCAAACCAGAACCTACCGCGAATCATACAGGATGATCCAATTGCTCTTGGTTACTTGAATTCTTTTCTTGGACAGTCACATTCAATCACAAAGAACAGAAAATTGCATCCAAGGCAACAAAACATGGAATGATGGGTAAGGAACGTAATAGTGGATATAAATGATTGTTGCCTAAGATAGATTTTCCCTTCCCACAGAATCACTAAGTTTCATTGTTCTCATTCTTCTCTCCTTTGGAGGCATATTTATTGTGAAGAACAAATTAAGAGCTATTGAAGACATCAGCAGGTACTGAAAAGCAGTCTCTGCCGCTTACTAGCCCAAATCTCCAGCAGGGTAAAAAGGTAGAAGAAAGTCCTGTAAACCATTTTG
The DNA here is from genome assembly GCA_013397845.1 of Melanocharis versteri. Lineage (NCBI taxonomy): Eukaryota > Metazoa > Chordata > Aves > Passeriformes > Melanocharitidae > Melanocharis > Melanocharis versteri. The sequence continues at coordinate 1,579,287 of VZTG01005281.1, read as the reverse complement.
TTGCTGAGATCTCAGTTCACACTCAGTTAATTGGCCTGTTTCGTAGGATTTAAGCTGGTGGCATAAGAACCTTGAAATAAATCTCTTAGCTACGATTAGAGATAAAAGAGAGATTAGCACAGGCAAGAGAGTTGGTTTTCTCCATCTCCATTCGTGAGTCAGTGTGAAGACAGAGCAACTACAGAGACATCAGGAAATCAGGATTTCAGCCATCCTCAGGATGTCCAATCCACATATTTTCTCTCATGTATTCAGCAAGTTACCAGTTTCAAGATCTTGTTCAGTCCTCTGAAGCAGGTTAGTGGTTTCTTTTACAATGTCACAAATAGCAATGTATGTTTAGCTAAACTGGCAGATTTTGGCAAAATCAATAAGATAAGATGTGGTTTGTTTAAGACAAAATTACCAAATTGCTTTGAACACTTTGTATCTAATAAGTAAATATAAATAAATAGCTGTGCTATGTCTTGTTCAATGTAGTTAGGGGAATTTGATAGCAAAAAAACAGGTAGGTGACATCTTGGAAGCAAACCATATGGTGATGGAAGCTGTGTTTAAAGTTGGATAAGTTTGAATTAGACAAGCAAAGCTTGAGAACAGTACTGATATTATGGGAGATTTCCACATTTATTTGGCTTCTTTTGTTGAAAGAAGTATTTCTCCCTTTATAGAAAAAAATCCAGTTTGCTCTCCCACAGCTGGGGAAAATATGTCTGTGCATATATGATTAATAACTCTGGAGTGGCTCATGTGCAAAGGTTTCTGACAACTATGAGAGAGGTGTTAGTTCCACTGAAGTGCTGGGAGCATTTGTGGCTTCACAGTAACCTGCTGCCAAATATGACTTGGAGAAGAACAGACACATGTTGCAGGGCAAGACTAACACTTTTAGCTCATAATTGCACTTTAGTTCTTTCAGATGGAAAAACTTTCTTCATGGTACTCAAAAAATTATACTACGCAGCTGTGTGTGTGTTGCAATACATCTTATGCTAATAAATGTATTCAATACTTTACTGAACAGGGAAAGAATAATGTTATGGTGTATTTACAAAATTCATTATGATCTGAAGAGAGTCTTATTATCTGAAATAAATTCAGTAAACTGTTAGCATAGGTGAAAATAATCTTAAGATAAGTATCCATGTAGAAGGTAGGAACAAGGAACAGAATATGTAACTTGTTCTTCTGCCCCAGACTCAATGCACTCAAGGTTTCATGAGAAGCACAATGTCTCCCAAAGATCAATCCCAAGCATATCAATGACAGCCAGGGTCAGTCAACAAGTGATCATTGGACTACAACAACCAGTCATTCCATCCCTGTTCTCTGGCACTAGGACTCTATGAAGCCACAGATCTTATGCTGCTAGAGGGCTGCCGTGTGGGTAGCACTGTCAGATAAACGTCAATATTCCATGAAATCTGGTCCCACAACAATACTAAAAATTCACAAAGGAAGCTGGAAATACCTCATGAGAATTTCTGGAGATAAGGAATTTCTAGAAGAATTTTTCCTGCACAGAAAATTTTCCCTTTTTTTAACTTCAGGCATCTGAAAATTGAGGATGGAGCTATATCAGAATAGCTACATGAGACTGAATGTATCCCTGCTTATGGAACTCAGCTTCAAATTTCTTATGGCTAGAATATGACAGAAAGTCTCAAATCTACATCTTCCAAAATCAACAATGCCTCTGGAGTAGATGAATTTTAAGTAGAGGTAGAACTGTTTATAACTTTTGCTGAAATGTTAAAACAAAATATGTTTAGCAAGTAGGGTGTTTTCAGTGACACTGCAACTAAATGTGTGCTAAGAAATTTAGAGGCATTGTTTAAACATGCACATGTGTTTCACAGAAACAAACAGTGAGTGATGCATTCATATGTGCTGGCCATTGAATATGAACTGGGTATCAGCAATCAGGAAATTTCACAACAGATTCTCTCTGTTGTGAGCTCTGAGACCTGAGTATCAGGGCCAAATAAATCGATTAGCAGCCAGCATTTACAGCTATTTAAGGTCAAGTCACAAACTGCTTAACTGGTGAAGCCATCAAAGATATGGTCTCCAGGCTCAGCAGGCTTATTCAGGCTGTCAGCTGAATTCGTAGGGAGGCTTAATTCTGTACCAGCAGTGCATGATCCTTCAAATGAGGTCTGAACAACACTGGAGAAGAATGGTGTGAAGCAAGTGTTGTAATTTTATAAATGACTGTTCTCTGGACATCTCTGTAAGCTGTCCATTATCTATATGATTATCACAATATGATCATAATCAATATTCAGCCATAACTGTTAATCAGCCTTAACAATCATTAAAATTAGAACCCTGTTTTTAAACTCAGAAAGCTGCTGGCCTCAACACCTTTGGAGATAGACTGGTATGGAAAAATACTGTGCATTTTGCACACTATCCTGTGTATTGTACAAAAAAACCCACAGAGCTAAATAGCTTTGAGGGGAATTTGTTTTCTCTGTAAATGCAGGAGAAAATAAATTCAACTTGAATTAATTAGATCTCACAGGTCTTAAAATCTTAATGCATGAAGATATTTAACCATACCCTAATATGAATCACACAACCTATTCCTTGCCTGTACAAACAGAATTGATTCCTTCCGACATAAACACATGAAGACGCTGGGATTCCATTACCTTTTTAAACTGCACTCTGCAACAATCTGCTTACCCAATCTTAAGCTTCACTGCAGCTGGGGATCCTTTAGCGGGTCAATGCAGCCCTATTCCTGTCCAGCTTGTCTGTCTGCAGGTGTTTTTCATGCTGTTTTAGCTGATACAAGTTTCATTCAGTAATAGCATCCACTAACTTAGAAAATATTATGCAGCTTATACATCTCTATTTCCCCAGATTTACAGGATTACACTTTATTGTTTATAAATGCCATTGTATTAGTGGAATTAAATGACTGTATAATTATATAACACAGAGTTTTATAGTATAAAATCACTCTAATGAGAGTTGCCAAATTAGGAACAAGACAAGCAAGTTTCCTGGAGAGGGAAGAAAAAAGAAGGCTGTATATATGTTTGCTTGTCTTGTTTATACAACTTTTGAACACAAACCTGACCATAACACAGGAATCTAAGAATAAAAAATTCCTGCAATTGTTAAAAAAAATACAGGCAACAAGTAGAAGGAAGAGACACTGGGAGACTTCTGAAGAGAAAGCAGACCAGTCCACTTTTAGATATCAGAAGGTCTGCAGAGAAAATTGGTCTTGACAAAAATTCATAGGAATCCAGAGTCTCTGTTTGTACTATTCACCTACTTTTAATTGCTGTAGTTGGTCCTTAGAATTTTTTTTTTTAAGTGATTCACATTGTTATGAAATTTAAGCAATAAATTTCACTGAGGCACTCCCTTGGCAGGACACAGAGTGCGTGAGGCTGTACAGGAAGCTCTTTTGGAGGCTCTATAAATACCTGCTCAAACAGACGGTAATCTCTCTCTCTTCTTCAGATTTCTACTGCACGCCTTGGATCCATGCTCCTAATCAGCTTACGAGCTTCCCTTGACCTGTGCTTCTTTTCCTAATGCGCATCTGACTATGGCTGTCCTCAAAGTCAAATTCACCAAAACCAAGAGAGACAAATTAGCTCAGATCTTATGGATCCTCAACTGGGTTTCTGTAGTGAGTGGGATCATCCTCTTCAGTCTTGGCCTCTTTCTGAAAATAGAGATCAAGAAGCGCAATGAAGTGATGGCAAAAGGGGACATTAACTCTGTCCCCAACATGCTGATCTCTGTAGGGGTCATAGCATGTATCATCAACTTTCTGGGTGGCAAAATCTGCTATGACTGCTCAGATGCAAACAAGTTCTCTCGATGGAAACTAGTAATGCTGCCATACATTGTATGTACCTTCTGTTTTACCTTCTGCATCCTGGTGGGTGCTCTCATGTGCTATACCATGAGGAACGACCTGGAAGAGTCTCTCTATCTGGGACTGAGGGATGCCATTAAGTTCTATAAAGACACAGACATACCTGGACGATGTTTCTTAAAGAAAACAGTGGATTTGTTACAAATTGGATTCCGTTGCTGTGGAAACAATGGCTTTAGAGACTGGTTTGAAATTCAGTGGGTATCTCCTCGTTATCTGAATATGGCTTCCAAGGAGGTTCTGGAGTAAGTATTTATACATCATAACAAAAAATTCTAGGAGAAAAACTCTTTTAGCTGGACCTTTGTATCTTAATAAAAAAAATGTACAATGACCAGGTTACTCACAAAATATGCTAAATACACGCACAATCAAAAGTTGCCTTTTGCTAAGCCCTTAGGGATGCTAAGCAAAGCAAAGATGTATCTTCTTTTTCAGAGTGGTGAATTAGCTACCTCAAAATTTAATTTCATTTATAGTGAGCTGATAACAGTATGAAAAAAAGGATTGTACTATCAGTACGTTGCACAGTCAATTCTAAGCACTGAAAGACCCTTCTTCTTCAAGGTATTAGACTTTGCAATCCCAAATTCAAATCTGTATGTTCACATGTGAGAAACTGCCAAACACCACGTATGCCGAATAAAAAAGCAGAAACCTCCCCTTTCTTTTTGGTGGTGGTGCTTCTCATGACATATCAACTGTGAAATTATACGCTCAAAAAAAGGAGGGTGGTAATACTTACAGACCAGGTAAAAATTAAAAATTTTCAAAAGTAGACAATCCAGTATGTAATAATTTTTCTAAAGCTGAAAAAGGTCTTCACTGACAAGAGAGGAGTAGCTTTGTATTCCTAGGAAAGACAAATGCAAAGAGCTTGACTGCCATTTGTCAAATGCTGCATTTTGTTGAACTCAAAAATCAGTGACAATAAAGGCAGAGTAAGAGAAGCCAAAGGTCTTAATTTTACAGAATTCACAATTTGAAACTGCCACCATAGCAAAGCGTATATAGAGAGCTGCAAACAGACCAGAGGGCACGACCTAGGAGAATACAAATAAGAGTGCATCAGCATACAGAAGACACTTGTCTGTGGAAATAAAGTAATACAAGTGTTCTCAAGAGAGAAGTTAGAAAGTGTCACACTGAACAGACTGACCCAGAGCCATTTTAAATCTTGGTTCTACGCTCAAAAGTGACATGACAACAAAGATGGTCCCCAGGAATTTAAGATTAGTAGCTTAGTGTGAGGTCAAAAGTAAAATACACTGCCTTTTATCTCTGTGAGACAGGCAGAAACAGTAGAGTTTTACCCAGGGTCTTAATTAGGCACTGTGTTCTTCTGCAGGGTCACTTGTGCCCATTATTTTGTGCATACACTGTCAGCTAGCTTTTGCTCTATTTAGGCAGAAGGTGACAGTGAAATGTGTGTAAGGAAAGTAATTTCTGAATTTCTTTTGCTGTGGATAGACAGGTTAATTTCATCTTGATTGCCAGAATCCAAGCTGGCGCTATATAACCAAATTATACCACGACTTCCAAAAATCTATTAATGAAACATTTGATATGAAATCATTGGAAGCAAAACCCACCTGGTAATGTTCTGAAAGGATGGAGAAGGAATCAAATCTTTCTTGGTTTCAGCTTGTACTGTGTGTCAGTTAGTAGTTTGTAGATCAAGAGGCAAAGGAGGTGACATCTGACATACTGTGAACTCATATGCAACCTTTGCAAAACGGAACTTTTCACCTTCCTGCATGACCCTCTTCCCTCCCCTCTCTTCTACAGTTCTATTGCCACCACCATAATGTGACGAGGCATGGAGACAGTCAGTGGGAATGGTAGGAACAAGAGGCAGGTTACAGCAGTACAATCCTACCATTGCTTTGGTTGGGTAAAAATCATCTTTGCTCGAAAGCAAATTTTTGCTTTACAATACTGTAACTTTGAATTGCAACAGCAAATAGCAGTGAATATTGCTCCACCAGCTCTTTTACTGACGTCTTCCCTTCTAACAGTACCAAGATACTATTAAGTACCAAGATACAAATTAAATAATTTTTAAATTTGCCACTAGCAGAGGAAACACAGTGGCAGGGGATATAACCCAAGTCTGGAAACTGCCACTGTTAGCAGTAGAAAGAGGATTTCTCTTTAGAACACGTCAGGAAGAAGAAAAGTATTTAAATTGATGCTTGGGATCAAAAGAAAAGCTTAAGATCCAGGTTAAGAGATTGTATTTCAACCATCTTACATGCTGCACTACATTGGAGTCATTAAATGTATATAACACCCTGAAATATAGAGGGCATTTTGCCAGCCCAAGTAAAATGTTCCCTCAGTCTTCCTCTCCTCTGTGAGCTTTCTTTTCTCCTCCTACATCAGAACCCTCTGGTTTGTGCCTCTCTGGCTCCTTTCCCCTCCAGTGCCTGGTTTTGCCTATGCCCACAACATGGCTTGTGCACTTCAGTCTACTTTCAGTGGATTATTTGGACTCTTTTGCATTGATTCCATTCTGTTGCCATCACCAGGGATATGATGGCCACAAAAACAAGAGCTAGACTTGAAAATGGAGAGGAATTCATGCCTATCCCACTCCTAAGTGGGAAATGGCAGATGAATTGCCCGGCTTACTTGGAAAGATCTTTAGAAAGATGTTTTTGAGAGAATTTTAAATAAAACAAAACACACTACAACCCAAAAAAAAAAAAAAAAAAAAGTGAGAAAAAANAAAAAGGACAAGAAATTAAAAAAAGAGGTTGCATTTAGTAGGCTCACAGCAATAAAATAAAAACAATTATTCTGCCATTACAGCACTGCCACAAATACTGGGCTTCCTAGCAGCTTATATTTCATTTGAAGGTTACATTTCATCCCAAATTCCAGAACAAGACTGGAACACTACAGTGTTTCTGCTCCTTCTGTTTACCTGACGAACTTCTTGTAATGATTTCCTTCCCACTAATTTAGATCAGCTGCAGTGGAACAGAAAAATATTATTTGCAAACATTAATAAATGAGTAAGTTTTGAAAAGTATTAAAAATTTATTATTGGCAAATGGTGAAAGCTGGATATCTAAGTGAAAGTTGTCTTTCATGTATTCTGGCCCCCTTACAAAGGATAAAGGGCCTGGACTTGATAAACCAGGATATGGTTCTCACCTGCGGGGCTGTCTCAGGAAGTCAGTCTGTTCCAATGAGCATGAAAACAGATACATGCTTAGAGGCTGCTTCCCCAAGGTGTGAGAGTGTCTCTCAGCATCTTAGATACTCTCCAGTTTCTGGAAAATCTCTTTCTCTGAAGAAAACGGATGTCAAAGATTCATTTAACTTCCAGAAAATCTTGATTAATTTGAGATTGTGGTCTCTTCCCATCCTATGATTTTTTTTCTTATTCCTCTTTATCTTTCCTCTTTGACCACTTGTTTTCCTCCTAATCTTATAGAGGAGGGAAAGGAATAATTTTTAGCAATAAATACATTTTTTAAAGTTACAGAAAGTGAAGTTACAAGAAGTAGAAACTCCCTTGTGAATTAGAATCAAAACATGTGTTGAACCAGCCCTTGCAATGGGTACAGTGATGAAAGGCCATCGAGCAATTTCCAGTGGTTCCTGTGGCATGCAAAGTTGTTCTTGTATTAGGATCTCTCGCATGGAAGGATTGTGTCGAAAAATCAGTCCAGAAGTAGTGAAACACAGGATTTCCAGGGATATAACTTCCATTAGAATTCCACCAAGAGAAGTTCAAAAATTGTCTTTAGTATTCAGCACAAAGATACCTAAAAAGGCAACATTTCCATGAACACTGAACTCACGTCTTGTGGCACAGAACCAAGAACCACATGAGGTACTGTGCTATACCACACTTATTGTTCAGTTTTCCTGCAGTAATCAGCTTTTCCAGTTGAAAGTCTATCTTAATTTTCCTTTTGTTACATTGGGAGAGGCCTACATTGCAGCAGAGTTCCTTTCCTAGAATCACAGGCACTGCCTGCTGCTGCTACCAGGTTTGTAATGCCCACGCTTTGTCCCATTGCAGCCGTCTGAAGAGCAATGTTGATGGGAAGTTCTTGGTGGATGGAGTCCCCTTCAGCTGCTGCAACCCCAGCTCCCCACGGCCCTGCATCCAGTACCAGCTGACAAACAACAGTGCTCACTACAACTACGACTTCCTGACAGAGGAGCTCAACATCTGGATGAAGGGGTGCAGAGAGGCTCTGCTAGATTACTACACTGGTATCATGAGATCCATTGGCATTGCAGCACTGCTTATCTGGTTGTTCGAGGTAAGCCTCAAAAAATTGGTCTCTATCAGATTAATCAGTCCTGTGTCTCTCTAGGATGGGAAATGATGACAGGGTAACATATGAGAAGTGCGTTGGCACCCAGTACAAAGTCCACAAACCCTTCAGGAATGTTGCAGGACTTCCTAGTAAAGACAACTTTCCCAAAGTCCACAGAGCAGAAGCGAATTTTCTTGAGGATGAGAACTATCAGAAACCACATATATAATTCTGTATATTTATAGAACTTTTTCAATAGAATACAGCATACCCCCTACCCTGATGCACTTATGAGATCAGATACAGGATGATACAAATAGTAACACAACTGCAAGGAAATTTGGTGAGAAGGTCTAAGTGTTGTTTTAAGTCAGTTTTAACAAATATATAAAATATGAGTAGGTCTTTGGCTCAATGCATTAATTTTATAATTAATGTTTATTAATTATAATTTTTATAAATTAATAATACAACACAATACAATACAATAATATAATATAATATAATAAAACTGAGTGTTTTATTAATATCTCAAAGCCTCCTTTTTACATTACACAGTTTCACCACATAGACAGTACTTGCAGCCATGGCATATCATTCTTTCAGAAGTAGATTGGGCTGCTGGTTATGCAATCAAAATAAGCACATCACAGGCAAGCTACACGGCTGCAAAGCTGCAGTCTTCCTGCTGACGTCTGTAAAGAGAGTTCTCTGGATGCTGTCATCTGCAAGTAAAGGACTCCCCAATGGCACAGGCTCCAATACAGTTTTGTTACCTTTCTAATATATTTTAGTTTCCTGACTATTGCTCTATTGCATAAATATTAGCACTGTAATTAAAGTAGTTCACAGCAGTCCTCAGGCAGTGCTAGGTGGGGTGGTGGTGCCAAAAATAACAGGCCTCTGACAGCATGTGAGCAGCTGCGAGCCATCTCTCTGTGCTCCCTTAAATATTGACAAGCTGACCTTGACTCCAACAGAACTATGAAAGTGGGGCTTTTTCCTAAGCTTAGACTTGAGCTTCTGCTATAGGCCATCCTTCTTAATTTTCATGCCTTGGCATGTAGGACACATATGGCTTACATAGGAATGATTAAAGCTCCTTGGAGGAAATATTGATTTAATCAAGGTCAGTGGAAAAAAATCCACTGAAATTAACATACAATTTTTTCTTTCCCAGTGACGGATGCTTCCATTAATTGATCATCCATTCTACATCAATTAGTCACAGTCTCTGAGGCTACAAGGTTCACAAGTAATTCTAGGTATTTATGTAGTAATAACATGCAAGGGGAATTGTTACCTGAAGAATGAAGAGAGAGAATCAATCCATCTCTCCCTGCTATCTTTCTTTTTTAAAAAATGTAATTAATTGGAAGAGTGGTTAGACATATAGCTAGGATAAAGAGTCTGTCTGCTTTACTCAGCTACGAGGCCTGTAAATAGTCAAGTCAGAAAACTGACTTAGTGATAGGACTGAGGCTGCAATTTCAACTGTTTAACCATTAACTGTTTCTTACAGCTCTCTGTACTTATTGGTGTCCGGTACCTACAAACAGCCATGAAGAATGTCCTTCTGCTAGGAGATCTGGATGGTGAATCAGATGGTTGGTTACTAGAAAACAGTTTTGTGGAAACTGCCAAATACAACATCAACATCATTAAGAACCTCGGCAAAGCCAACCAGATCTCCACAGTCTCAGGCATGAATGACCCCAACATCGATGTTCAAAACACAGACTGTGACAAAACTAATATTACAACAAAATCTATCCCTGCAGCTAGGTAGGCAAATCTTCCAAGAAATGACATCACAAGTGTAGCTTTGCTCTATTACAGTCCTACAGTCACCAGATTTTATCTGGTGAGGGAAAAAAAAAAGGTAGAAAAACTAGTAAAACAATTGAACAAACCACAGACTGGTGACAGGTCCAAAAATGCTGACACTTCTTTGAATGGATGTATTTTTACTTGTGAAACCCCTGATTCTCAACACTGCACAAAACTTCTGGAATTCCTCTCCTTTACTTACAGACTTCTATCATGGTCTGAATACATCAGAATAATCATTATGCACAAGCAAATATTTCAGACAAGATGGGTCTACATGTACTAACATACAGATTGAGTAGAATAGGTAAAGACGTTTTCATTACTGTCATTACACCTATAATATCCCAGGAGCAGGGAAATCCCAAAAGAAAGTATTACACTGGATAAAAAGATTCTTTACAAAAAATGACAAAAACTGAAATGAAGACTCTGTTGGTTGAAGTTAGGAAAGGGGAAATTGTAATAAAAATATACATTTACTACAGCCTACAGGAACCCACCAGGTATGTGAAATTCAGGTGAAGGCAATAAAAGTTACCATAAAGTATTTTACTTATTTTTCCCAAAATGTCTGAAGTATCTTTTCATTTTCCCCCCTCCCATAGTTTAGAGAAAGCCAGTTGCCCCACTTCCCTGAAAGTCAGAGGGTATAGCTGAAAGGAGTTACCTGCTTAAGAAAATGAAATGCCAGCTTGTGCAGGGGTATTTAAACTTCCAAGTAGCATGTGATAGCACAAGGTTAAAAACAAGTAGATACTTCCTATAAAACAAACACTGATGATCCTAGATGCTTGAAAGCGCCTCATTTCAAAAGTACTTACCACACTGAGCCAGGGGCGGGAAGGTAACTTGATTTCACTTGAAATCAGTGAAGGCAGACAGACTGACAGCTCTCCCATCACGCCCCTAGTACAATGCTCAGCTTTGCTGATGCATGGAGTGAAAGCCTTCAATGCCCAAAACACCTGTAGTTACAGGATGCCCTACAACTGTAATTGATCATTAATAGTAAGCAGGAAAAAAGTATTGATACAAAACAGAGGTGGAAAGACCAAATAAAATATTTTACTTCTTACTGCTGTGAGTGCATTCTTTATTGATAATAAAGTGGAAGAAGTTTTATCACTGAAATATTTGAAATTGAACCAATCATGCCCTTGAAACTGTGCAGAGTAACAGTAAAAATTTCTTTACCTAAATACTGTTGTATTCCATAACACTAGAAAAAGCAAAAATTATACTGTAAGGATATATCGTAAATAAACCGTGCAATGTAATCATCTGTAGTGTTGTTCAAACAGGGTATGTGCATGACCATGACTCCAACTGGAATTCCTTCACTGCCTAAAATGTTGGGCCTACACTTAAGTATGTTAAAACCCCTTCAAAGAACTAGATTTGTAAGCTGAGACTTCCTTCTACAAGAACTGTTAACTCTTCCCTTTGCACTACCCTTACCTGTATGGCTACTTCTTGTCTTCATAGCAATCACTCTGCCCAGTGGGGGATTAAAATTTAACTGGTGTGTAATTCCTTCAGCCATTTCTGAGAGCCTGAAGTACTTACCAGCAGCTCTATAATTAGCTGATACACGCTGGAAAAGAATGAATACAGAAAGTTGTAGTTCCTTGAGAGATCAAGGAAAAAGACAGTCATGCATTGCAAACTAATCAGATTTTGCATATGTTTTTTCTTTAAATGCAGTGTATTTTTTTTCAGATGAGTATGCAAAGTGTCACCTGTGTCAGTCAATAGCAGTCACTTCCTCAACACAATTTTATTCTACTTTTGGTAAAACAGTCCTAGACCTCAATAACTAAAGCCTGCAGAAATACAAGAACTGTGAGCTTACTCTTTTGATAGCTTTTTACTTAACGGATTTGTCAAGACTCTGCTCTGAAAAAACAGATTTGGAAGGAAGAGTGAACTGATCATCCAGACTCAGCATCTCTGTCAAGACACAGAAATGTCACCCAGCAGTTGCTATAACACATGACCACGAAGAGCAGAGGTGTAAGTATCCAGCTACACAATTTTCTCTGGCCCACGCACAGCTCATTTACTTGCATATGAAGAAAACACATTTTACCATAAAAGACTAATTAACATTTAGCACATTAACCTTTGTCTCTCAGCCAACTGCCCCAAACTGCAACAGCGGAATGTGACTGGTTTTGAAATTAACGTAGTTTCAGCATACATCTCACAGGGAACAGTCCTTGTCTGGCCTATTACCAGTAATTACTTAGTCATTAGATTGCTAATAGATAGAATAGCCCATCTAGGCATGCAGAGTCTCCACTGATACAGATGAATTATGAAAAGATAATAGCTCGTTTCACAGTATAAGGACAAAATTTACTTTTGTTAATAAATGCTTTCTTCTGTGCTTTGTATTCATTGATTTCCTCAGAACATGGAAGTGCTACGCCCTACATATCCAGCTTCCTTTACAGCACCTGTCACAATAGTTTGGGTTTCCTGCAGTATTTAACACCAGAAGCACCAGATCAAGGAAACAAACTTAGGCAGCAGCACAGACTCCATCTTTAACTCTCCGTAATTTATAAAGACAGACGGCATTAGTGAGCCAAGCCTTTAAGCTGGGGCATCTGCTCAGACACAGAAATAAATACGATTTGGGGGACACTTCTAATCCTATTTGTTATTAATGCCTAATCCAGTCAGAATTTATATCAATACAGCAAATTCCAGAGTAAGGAACTCACCTATGCATAAAACTATCTTCTCTATCAAGTTCTTCATTAAAAAAATAAAATAAACACTGTAATGTTGAGTTTCTTGTGAAGGCACTATGAGAGTTTCTTTAGAAATTGCACATACAATGCTCTCCCTTTAAAGCTTTCCAGTTGCCACTGAAAACACTTGCTCTTATGTTGATCACAGAGAAACAATAGTAATAAATATAAACATGTAGCACATTTAGGATTTTGTTAAAATGAACATAGCTCAAGCAGGAACTCTGGTACACTGGGATGAGCATCTCAATACTTGTACCCAAAGAGGCCAAGACACATTTCAAGCACAATTAAGGAGACGTAAGATTTTGCAGTCTGCTGAAAAAGACTAACCACACATCTTCACAAATATAGCAAGGACTTCAAATGATCATGAAATCCACAGCTCCCACTTTGTGCTTCACAACACCTCACGGCAGCTCATTCACTCAAGCATGAAGCCTGGAAACCTCCTAAAATTAAGTCTGACAGACTGTAACTTGTTTGACAACCTGTATTTATACAGCACAAACTATACTCCTTTTTTTGACACTGACCTCATGAACAACAGCCACAGAGAAATAAGAAAAGTCAGGTCCCATTTTAATGTCTCATGTTGAACTCTGTACCTGGTCTCTTACTCACCATTACACAAAATCATGTATATCATCTCTTGGAATTTCAGCTTGCTCTCCTCCAATGCAAATTTCCTTTACATAACTTCACTTTCACGTATGCTTTCAACTGTACTGAATGTAGCTAGGATTAGAAATGTAGTTAGGATTAGAAATAACTAGATTTGAGACACATGTAAGGAAGTGGATTTTCATTATTAGCCATTTTTTTTCCTGTATCAACTTTCAAATTTAGCCTACCTGCAAAATACTGATAAAAACAAAGAAAAGAGATTGTGCCACAGAAGCAGAACTTCTATTTTTGATAAAGTATCTTTGAAGAGCTTGTCAAGTAATAGCTTAGAAGAACCTAAGTAACAACTTAGATGTTGCATTGTGAATCCCACTAGTTTACACTGAAGATTATCCAAGGTTGTTGTCTAGAAAATAAAGTGGATTTCAACAATAATGCAAAGCATATAATGGCCTCTATATACTCCTCTATATAACTTTGTACATTGAGATTTTTACTATGCAAAAAATAGTGCTGTGGCTTTTTTCTTTATTCCCTTAATTAACAGGATTCTTGTTCTAATTTTCTTCAGAAAATTTCTGCTAGTAGACTTCAATCTATCTACCTCTACCTTTTACATTTTCAAGAATTGGTTCTTAAAAACCATTTACTAAGAATAAGCATAAAGAGCACCATCATTAACACCCAAATGGTGCCCAAAGCTTCAACAAAGCAGTGAGGACAGGATGACAACCAGCAGCCAACATAAAAAGGACAACATAAAAAGGAGCAAGAAATACTGGCCATTTCTATGTAAAAGACTTCTTGAATGTTTGGTTAGCTCTATAATAAAACACTTTTTTCTTAAAATACGTATCCCACAGCACATTAGACCAACACCACAAAGTTTCCCTTTCTAGAGGGTAAGCATCTGCCAGCAGCACAGCCAGTTCTTCAGATCAGTTTTAAGGCATGTAAATATTAAATTCTGTACTTCAGAGTTCTTTTAGAAAGTTAGGCAGACATTGCAGGAATTTGCATCTGTAAAATACTAGGATAAGTTTCAAGTGGAGTGTATTTTACATAAGAAAAGGCATGCTACCATTCCTTACAGTATGACCGTGATACAGGGATAACTGGTAGTTAACCAACCATTTACCAGCTCTTCCCCTTTCCCATACTGACAGACACCACCACAACACTCTTGTAAAATGAACTGTGAGGTGTCAAAGTGCCTTCAAATAAAAACTGAATAATCTACGAGAAGTTACTTTATTTCCTTTTCTTCTTTTTAAATATACATATACAAGATATTTTATTTCAAAAGCACAAGAACATTATACAAGTTTCAAATTTACATTTTTGCAATTTAAGATACCGGTATGTGCATTATCAACTTCTGTCAGCTTGGATGGAACAGAAATAAGTGGCATAAGCATCTTGCGGTCACTAAATACAGATTATACTCACAGTGAACAAAACTGCATAGTAATTTATGAAATGAAAGATGACCACACTAGTCAGTGAATGATATGGGAGCCCATTTGCTAAATTAGTATGTGCAAACGTACAGAAAGATGCAACTTTCCTCTCCCACTTCTTCAGCTACAAAGAGATTTCCAGAGCATTAAACGAGCTCACCTGCTCTTACCAGCTCCTGTCCTTATATACTACAGTTCAGACAGAAAACAAAATAAAGTGATCTCACTGCATATTGGATAATGGAAATTTTGTATCCGTGAAGTGCAAAGATAACTGAAAGTTTTTGATAACTGAATAGGTAAATAACAGAGGGAAACAGTAAGAGAATACAGGTTTGGTATCAATGAGGCATTTGCCAGTCTTAATTCAGTATTTTTGTTGGTAAGCAGTGTTTTGATGACATAAAAATCACCAGTGCATGCAAGTTTTCATGACAACTGTTCTAAATTCAGTATGTGTTTCAAACATGTTTTAGAGAAGACTAACAGAATTATTGTTAGTCTTCAAAGAGTTTAATATTCAGGTTTAAAATCTGACAATCAAAATAAGGAGAATGGTCTTAATTTCAAGAAACAGAATACCTGGAAAATATGCCAAAGCCAACTTTTTAAATCACTAGGGAAGGATTACAGCAAAAGCTTTAAAAAAGTATTTGAAACCAGAACAATGTTTGAGATCACTGGTATTCCATCTTTAGATTAGTTATGGTACTGTTCAGTCCACCCATACATACATTCTCAAAAAATATGAAAACCCCCCAGAAGAATGGTATTTAAATCTAAATCATTAATTGTGATTCTACTATCTCTCAGACAATTGTGGCAAAAGAAAACAAAAAAACCCCACATCATACAAAACCACACTCAGACATTAATTTGAAAACCTCCCCTTGAAAGACTTATTAAAATGGCACAAAAGAATCCAAATAGCAAAGGGGCAGGGAAATTGAGGGTAGTGACAACTTTGAACTTTCACATGGAAATGGCATCTCCTGGGAAAGAGTTTTTACCCATCACATTACAAATTCTCTCATGTATATTATGGCTGAAATTCAGAAAACAGAACAACAAACATTTAGAACTGAAACACAATCACATATCGAGAGAAAGTTCAATCACAATGTGCTATTATTTACTACTGAAGGGCAAAGAGACAGACTTAGCCACCTTTTCTTCCCTCTTCTGCTCTACCTGGCGCTGAACCACTGAACATGCCTCCCAAAACACACCATTTCATTTACGCAGACTCCAAAACATGCTCCAAACAATAGTGACAGAGAATGATGAGTGGAAAATCCCTCAAATGTGGGCAAACTTATTTCTGATTCTAAAACTTGCTGCTTTTGGGCTGTGATTTTAGTCCAGTGATAGCTTTGAAGGCTGTTTACTTTACTGAGGTCTCTGGCTCTTGTACAGCTTGCAGAGCTACACTACAACTACCTACCTGCAGTATTTTCACTTTTGATTCTCGGGGAAAATCTCAGAAGACAAACTGTAAAGGAAGTAAAACTAACCACAACATAGCCAAATGGTGAAGCCCTAGACCTCTTATGATATACATTAATGAAGGATAAATTCATTAGATAAAGTGCAGTTCTGGCAATGCAAAAAGCACAGACTTAATTTTTTGATGCAACAAGCAAGGTGGTAATCCCCCCATGCACTTTCTATCCCACACTTCTCATTTGAAGAATTCGTTAGTGAAAAGTCTTCATTAAAACCCAAGGTATAGCTGAATACAAGCTTTTTCTGTAAAACTTTTTCTTTATTGTACCTGTTGCTGCAGATGACTAAAGACCTGGCATCACTTCCATTCCAATATTATCTTGACCTACTTAAAGCTTCAGTAAGCTTGGGAAAAGAACCCAGGAAGAAAGTAAAGGAGGCTTTTCCTTGGCAACACCATTTAGTCATGTTCTCAAGGCATGGAAGAGACAGATGTGGTGTGTGCTCTGAAGCACAGCATTTGGGAAGTATCCTCATGAAAACCTGTGAAACAATTCAAACTCCTGAAAAAAAATGGAAATACTTCTGGATCTGAACATTCAGTAATAATTACAGAATGTGGTTTTCCTTTTTTTTTTTGGAAAGAAAAAATTAGGAAAATATATGATGTGAGTTTCTGTTTCAATGTATCAGTGATACATCCAACCTAGAGAATCCATCAATTAATCGTCTGAACTACAGAAACCACTTGAGTAGATTTTTTTACTACCACCCTCCTTTCCTTTTCCAAAGCACTGCCAAAGGTAAGAGTTTTCACTAAAATCAAGAGACTCAGAGCAGTTGCCAGTTGAATCCAAAGAAGATCTGATTCGTTTCTTGGCTCCTGGCAATCTCCTCTATGATGCAGTGCTGCTGCCACAGCAGATGGAGCTTCCGGTAACGCTCCCGACATAAGTGCAGGGGATTGCCTCTTCTTCAGAGAAGGAAAGAAAAGAACAATCAGTTAGCATATCAGAATAGCAACTGATAAACTGTCCAATTAATAGTCTAACATTAACACCAGACTAATTAAATACTTGCAGGAACACCAATTCCAACAAGTCCACTGGAAATGTAAAAAAATCTCTACTTGTGACAAGCAGTGACTGCCATTTTTATGATGACATTTCAGCAATGGCTGAAATGGTTGTCACATGTTTCTGATGAAATACATACAAAGCATTCTTGAGAAAAGTAAGAAAGTTTAACAGTACCAAAAAAGTGTATTTTCTCATCACAAACTACCCATTCCTGACTGGAAACTGCCATCAGTTCCCCAGGCCAAGACACACATTACACACAGTGCTGTACACACTAGCCAGAAGAATGCATTGTCCAATGAGTATAAGAAAGAAAGAGATACAAAAATGGAAAGGTAGGAAGTCAAACATTTACTTACTTTAGACCTGGATCTGTTTCTCCATATTCATCCAAGTAGGGTGCAGGATATAAGCAGCCCCTGGTTTTACCTTCAATGAGGACAACTTTGCATTCCCTGATTCTTGAAGAAAAGAACAGCTACATTTAAAATACAACTCCAAGCAGGCTCTTCCCTTTTTGGTGATCTATAATTTATGTCAAAGTAATGTTTCTTTATCTCAGAAAAACAGAATCAAATGCTTTGACAAAGTTGTGAATTCTGTCCTTCTAATATTCCCCTTTATTCTCTAACACACTGAATTCTGGCTACTTACTTGAGAAACATGCAGACTCCAGCTCCACATTGAAGAGCATGAGAAGTACAGGCTCCCAGCTCCTCCCCATTCACCAGTTCCTGGCAGCAAGTATTCTGGGAACACAACATTGCCCCACAGAACAAACACAATACTGGGTGTTTTTGCTCATCATCAGAAGACCGTGGGCATCTAAAAGAAGCATAACCAGCGTGTCACAGTAGGAATTAAAACTTTAAAAGAAATGGTAACTAAAGTTAATGTTCCTTAAAAAAAAACAAACCAAAAAGACCTATCCAACCAACTAAAAACCCCAAATTGCAATCAAAGAAAAACCTAAGACATATCATGTCACAATCATTTCACATATCTGCCTTATGCTGTGTTTTCTCACGGCTTGAAATATTTTATGTGCAAGATATCTGATTTGAGTAGGAGGTTGAACTAGATGATCAGCAGAAGTCCCTTTTGACCTGAATTATCCTATGATTCACTCTTCTTGGCATAAAACAGTGCCATCATCTGGGCTTGTTGTGTCCAGTGCAAAAATAATTTTCAGGCTTCTGGCCAAACCAAATGCACATTGCACTGGAGAAAAATGACCAGCAGATTAAGCTATAAAAATTTCGTATGTTGTCTTATCAAACACAAGTGACTTCATTTAGCAAGCTGCTGCGTTTCACATTTAAAATGTACATATGCTAGTATTGGCCAATATAACCATAACAATGCCTTCACTTCTACAAAATAATTTCTGTATTGTTTCAACACCAGTTACAGTAACTGCAAGAATATAAAATTCACTAAAAGTGACAAAACACCTAAGAAGACATAAATATGCCACATCTTACCTAAACTGAGAGGCTTGGTTCAGAAGGCAACTGTAGTCTTCAGGAAGCTCTATTAAATGATTTCTTTGCCTAGGATACCTGGGTAAGTGGAAAAGAACTATTATGAGAATAATTAAGATCAAAGCAAATAACAGAAAAAATAACTAAGAATCCCCGCTAAGCTTCTGGTCATTTCTGCAAAAGTCTACAATTCTAGAGCAATTCTGCAGTCCTGGAATCCCAAGTGAGACACTCTGCATGGGAGCTTCAACATTTCTATATTCCAGCAAAGCTGCTGAACCTAAATTTCACATATAACCTACATGTATAAAGACATTTCATATTTCAGTTAGCTTTTGTTCTTTCCTAGAGCAGGACAGATTACTCGTCTAGCAGTGTTGTACAATCTCAATGAAGAGTCACTGCATGAGGAATAATAAACAAGACATTTAAAGACAAATGTATTTCTAGTAGTAGAGCAGAAGGAATAACACACAAAGTCTCTAACTTGCCCACAGCAAGCACTTCATTCTTTCAAGTGTTTTAAGTCAAAAACAGACAAAAAAGAACAATAAGCTTACCTTATTGCAACGCTTTTCCCTTTCAAACAACTTAACACCACTGGGTCAGCACACCACCTATTTTGAACAAACATTTGCAGATGATAGCATTTGATAAAAATACACATTTAGGTTCATTAAACTAAACTAAATGATAAGCAAACACAAACCACTGATAAAAGCATCGATAGTTCTACCTAAAACTTCGCAAGGAAAAACAGAGGTGTTTTTTTATACTTTTTCTTCAGAAGAAGGTTTTGAGTTTGCATACAGGAGGAAAAAGCTAATTGAAAAAATGCTTAAAATTATCATCATGCACATGAAAACACAAGATTAACACAGTTAAAAAATGCAAGCAGTCTTCAGATATATTCAGTTTCTCAGCATGGGCTACAATACACAGCATCATTTGTAATACATGCACTAAAAGACACAGCATAAATAAATATTGTACATTCTAACTGAAAAAGATTTTTTGTTTTTATTAAATAATCATCACCTAGTGGTTATTTTACAATTATTTATTGCATGATGTCTGCTTGCTTAGAATGGCCAAACGTGTCCATCAAAACAATGGCAGGTATTGGCCAGTTACTGAACAGAGGAACTGGAGTGTTTAAGATGTCTTTTAGGTTATTTCTACAAAAGGGAGGAGAAGGGAGAAAGAACTGCAGCAGATGGTCAATCTAGTATGCTTCATTTAACACATTTCTCAACAATCATCAAATTTAGTCTTCTGAAATAAGATTCTGTGAAAAAACATATGGGAACCTGCATGATGATTTGGCAACTGTTACTATTACGTTAGATATGCAGCCTCCTACTTGAAACCTCTTTTTGTCACTGGGAGCACTGTAACTACTTGTTAATCCTGCTTCTAGTGATCCTTCCCAATGTTCACAAGCACCACCTTCAATGTTCTCTTGAAGCACTATTATGTCTTTGAGCAAATATGTAGGAACAAGTAAGACAAACTTATTTAATAGTTTACTAGTAAAAATAAATCTATTAAGTTATAAGTAATAACATAAACTACAAATGGAATTGATCATAATAAAACTGTACGTAGGGAACTGTTTCGGCCAGCTATATGGACTGTAAGTTGAAAATCAATGGTTCAAAATGTCTCTAAATTGAAGAAATCTAGACAACAAAGGTTAAAACAACTAGAGGTTAAAAAACCCAACCAAACAACAATGCAGTAAAAGCTAATGTGAGCCAGAGAATTCTGCCAAGAACCAGGAATAACCATTAATGCAACCAGGTGCTCAAATGGTCACATTAAATACAGACACATTCTCCAACACAATATAGCTGAATTATTCTTAACTGGGGGTGGGGGACTGCGTGTCTGTTTATTTAATTTGAGGTTTTGAATCCAGAATTTAACCAATTCTTTCTTTACTGCTAAAGAAAGAATGTTTTCCTTACCGCTACTTTCACAAACTGAAAGAGGGGAAACTTAGGTTAGAAATTAGGAGGAAATTCTTTCCTTTGAGGATGGTAAGATACTGGAACAGGTTGCCCAGAGAAGCTGTGCATGCCCCAACCCTGGCAGTGTTCAAGGCCAGGCTGAATAAGGCTTGGAGCAGCCTGGTTTAGTAGGAGGTGTCCCTGCCCACGGCAGTGGGGTTGGAGCCAGATGATCTTTAAGGTCCCTCCCAACCCCTGTAACATTCTGTGATTCCGTGACTGCAGATGGCAATGTACGTAATGCTCAAACTGTACCTTTTGACCATTAAGCCAATTTCAACATTCACCAGTCTATTCTGCAAATGCTGAGAAGAAATAATACAAAGCCTCACCCTGCCAGCTACCTGATTTTCTACATTCTCATTTTATAGCTCGTGTAATCAGTGCTTTTGCTGCACACAAATTAAAAACAGGCAAATGAACACTAAGTGGCATATCAAGCAAGCAAAGGTTTAAAATAACTTCTGTCTGTATGGTTTCATATAGGTCTGCAAGCACTAGTCCCTTAAACTATAATTATTTAATATTGGAATTACCATAAAATAGAGAATGCTTTATGTTCTGGAAGTGCTTTAAGAGATTTGGTGTACCTGTGCAAAATGTTTAGAACTACAGTACAAATTTGAGCTCAATCATTTATCATCAAACTTGATCTAGAATTTCCACAGGGCCACCACAACAGAAAAACATGGCCTGACCAGTCTCAGTACCTTTGAAGCAGTGGATTGACCGTGTCCCAATATTCATGGAAGAGCAGGAACAAATTTGTAGGTAGAGAGAGGTAACTACAAAGTGCCTTGAATTGCCCTTCTTCAGAAACTGCAAAAGAAAACACGAATCCCTGCTTAAGTGCTTCAGTAATTCACTCAAAACTAGAAATCTCCCAATCCCTTTTCCATTGAATAGTCCATATCCTACATCTTCAGCATAGCTCCTACATAGTACAATTGGATGCTATTCCACCAACTTAATCAGAGCTATAATAATTTGGATTATCTGAGGATTTGTATAAACATTTTATAATTTTGTTGTTATATGATACACGTGTTATATTTTGTCTGTCTCAGTTATCCATAGAAATTATGGTACTTCTTTCCAAATAATTGAAGATTCTGTGTTTCACTGCATTTTGACAGATGACAAAATATTTTTTGAGGGGTTAGTATCTGTAATGCATTAGGATCCTACACGGAAGAGGCTTGAATTTTATAATGTACTTTGTATCTATTTGGCTTTGTTTTGCTCAATCTCTGTATCTTTAGCATTTACCAACATTAGCACTACACAAAAAGATTGGGCTTTTTTAAAATATTTCAGGCAATTTCTCAGGTGATGTAATCTGAATTCCTGAACTTATTCTTAAACTACTGAATCTTTATCAACAAGTACTTACTATCAGTATATCACTGATAATTCACATATTTGCATATACTCAGAAGTAACACTTTTCTATGCAAAGAAAGCCAAGACAACTCAGCTTCTCATGCCTGTCCCTTCCTTTACAAATTAGTAATTCCTCTACTTTCCAAACCTTACTTTAAAATATTGACTATTGTTAAGTTATTGTGAACATTTAAAAATTCTTTCAAGACAAAAAAGGGCATAGATTTGTTTTCTCATATTTACCTTGTAGTAGTTCCTCAGGTGGAGAAACTCCCAGCAAATAATGAAAAAATAAAGCAGCACAACGAAGGTAAGGCATGATGCCTTTTTTAACACAATCCCACACAAGCCAGCCTGGAATATCCTGACTAAAGCAACTGTAAAACACAATTGAGAAACAGCTGCAGGAGTTCACAGTGCAAATCCTTCTAGCACTTTCACATTTTGGCTAGCATTGGTAGAATGGTAGCTGTGTAGAAGCAACTCTCATGTACCCCAAATTCTGTGAAACACAGCCACCAGCACTTAACTTCCAACTTCCCCTTTGCCCAAGGAATAAGTACTGAGTTCATGTACCACACTTGTATTAAATACTCAAATCAGGTCAACCTATATTGTTCTCAGAATTATAAAAACTAAATAGCCAATACACAGCTCTAGGTTACTCAAGAGAATCCGATATAAACTGTACAACACATCACACAGAGCAATTGATTCTTACAGTGGTTGCTTTTTATTACCAAAAGCCAGTAAATTTTTGAAATAGTGGAAATCTTTGACTCAGTTGGTGTTTTGAATGCAGTTAATAAAAGAGGGAAAAAACCCTTAAACCAGCATAAGTACTCTTCAAAAACAATAAAATGAATAAAACAATTAATAATTCATCCTTCATTATGGAAGTCACAACACCAACATTCAGATTGCTTAAAGCAGGGCTATACTACTACCATTTTTGTCAAAAACACTGGAGTGACACTGATCTCAGTAACTATTCTTGTGTTTTATGCAAAATTAGTCTAGATGTCAGAGTAAATTTTACTTATAGTTTTCTAAAAATTTTAAAGTTCACATTTACGTGAACAGGAAATTCAAACAAATATTGACCAGTACCTGCTGAGGAACAACCTGTAAAGCTGTATTACAGCATCAAAGACCATTGCAAATTTATTATGCAGACTGCTGCTGAAGCATGGATAGGTCAGGCTTAGAAGATGAAAATGCATACACAGAAACTAAAATATTAAAACTATCAGAGCTGAGTTGCCTAAACTTTGGAATTCAATTTTATACCTAGACATCTTGGTACAATATTCCAAAATGCACAGCTCAGGAAAAAACCTCCTGTAATTTAAACACCAAATGTTAACTATTTAAAAATTTAAGACTTCAAAATATAGAAAAGTGTCAGTCATTGAGAAACTTATCTTCGCAAATAGCCTTGGTGAAGGTAAATGAAAGCAAGGTTTGTAAAGGGTACATCTACATTTTCTAGTTCATTTCACACCAATACTGAAGTACTAAAGAGTCTGCAGCTGTACCTGTCAGAAAAGTCTGAAAAATGGGCACTAACACTCAAGTAAGCAACAATGTTCAGCTTTACACTCTATCCCCCTTTTGCAGTAGGACCATTTCCTTCTTTCTGGATTCCATTTATAACACAAGAGATCTAAACCAAAATAATCAAAGCAAAGAAAAAATAAATACTGTAGTTGGACATATTTCTCTCCACAAAGGGAGCAGGTATCTTTTCATCCTCAGACTAATGATTTACTCTGCTGTCCACAAAAAGTAGCCACTTTAACTAAAAGCTTTTCTTTCACCAGTTTCAGTGTTCAGGAGCATGGGAAGAAAGCACAAGGCACCGTGCTAACTCCCCATACAAAAATGGGTAATTATTTTCCTGTCTTCTGTGTTGTGCTGGTCAATCCTGTGGACTGCTGTCTTTCCAGGAAAATGTAATGCTACAACTGAACTGCTACTTACCCACTGGTGTACTGGCAAACCTCTCTACAGAAAGACTGTGCAGACTGTGCCTCCTCACTGTTGTCAGATGAGTGAGCAGTGGGGGATTCTGCACACAAAAAGATGAATCCACTGTAAATGCACTCCATCCTGACACACTTCTCTTTTACAAATACTAAAACCTTTTTTTTATTATTCAATTGCATTACGCAATTATTCCCACTTTAATTTGCTTAATTCTTTCCTATTTGCTGTTTTCTGCCTTAAAAATGTTCTTCTAAGACTGAACGCTGTAAGGAAGAATCAGGATTACTTCCTCATTGCTTATCCTCATGTAAAGAACTGCTTCCTTCCCTTGAACTTTTGAAGTTGTCCTACATAGCTTTAGCTACAGGAATTTTTTAAAACTTCTAGATTTTTTTTTTAAATTACTATCATACTGAAGAAAAAAGAAAAGTTTTAGCTAGAAAGTCTACAGGCTACTGGTAATTTTTAACAATGTTATGAAATAGAGAGAAAAATGAAATTCTCTCCTATCAGTTTACAGGATGCTGTATTTCAGATCTGGGTATTTACTAAGTTGAAGGATAAAGAAAATTTTATTTCCCAAATTCATACTGATTGTCACTGTACAGCTCAGTGATGCTGCTTGGCAGAGCTTTGATTCTCCCACAAGGAGTGAAGAAGGGAAAGGTACCCCTCTGAAATGACTGACTGGAGCAAGTACTGGTATATCAATAACTATTTTGTTCTTTCAGCCTAAGCACACAGAAGTGATATAATAAAATGCTCTGAACTTGATGTAGCACTATTTAATTTTTACCAGAAAACAGTTATTACTACCTAGCCCTAAGTGTCACTTATTATGAGGAAGTTTATACCTGGAAGACACTGATGATGACAATCCACTATTTTTAAGAAACTGTGCAAAAACGCCAAGAAATTGTAACACAAATACACATCTACCTATTGCTGAAGAGATGACAATTTGCATTATGTGTGCCAGCGTTGTCAGATGGAAGAGGTAGAGGTGGTTATAGGCTGAACTAACTGATGAAGGTTGCAAGTCTACAGCATCTTCCCAGTATAAAGATGGAAAGGATAACACAGCTCCCACCTACAGTGAAAAGGAATAGGCAAATATTAAAGCGACAAAAATCTGGTAATAGATACAAGGGTAGCAATTACAGTCTCATTATACATTTATATTTTCTTCCTGTAGTCTGAGTATGTTAATCTATCCTGCTAGTTTTAATTCAGAGTGTAGCAAAAACTCACTGGAAAATATTACCCATTTGTGCACCACAGCATGTAGGAAACTCAGACAGAGTTGCATGGTAATTGCCAGTTTAGAGATATACCAGGACAGGTCATCCAGCTCCCAAAAACCTTAATTTCTGTTCTTTGACACCAGAAAAAGCGCACAGAAAAAAGTGGGAAGTGAGACCAAGCATTAGATAGAAAGGCAGCCAGGGCAAAACAGATTTTATTTGGTGAGTTTGCTTTTGTTGGCTGTTTTGTGCTTGCTTGGGGTTTTTTAACAGCAGAAAAATCCGTAATACAGATTTGTATTAAGAACAGAAAGACGAGGCTAAGAAAAATACAGAAGGTAATGAGAGTCAACGTGAAGGAATCAGAAGGTATGAGATACTGATTGAGACAAAGGGAAAGCGAGGGAAAGAAACTGAGTTCATTTCTCCATTTTTTTATACTTAATAAGAATGGAAGTGGTAAAAAGAAGACTGAGATTGCAAGCATGAAATCTAGCAACAACAAGACAGCAAAGACTTGAAAGTTAGCAGAACTAAAAGTAAACATATATAGCAGTCAGATGTAATCATTTGATTGTTGCTCATGTATAATCATGTGACATGCAAGTGAATAGATAATGCAGGACTATTTACAGAGTACAGTACACAAAAATTTATGCTCAAAAAGAAGTATTAATATGAGGAATAAAATGAACCTGCTTACCAAAATGTGGAACATATCTACTTCTAAAAGTGATGGAGTGTCCTCCCCTTTCAAGTTTGGTAGGAGAACTACAAAATAAAGGTATCAGTTATACATTTAACACATATTTTATTCTTTTGGATTGAACTGCAGTATCAGAGCCTCTATCATTTCTGCGTTTTCATCAAAACAAAGGTCCAGATCTCTAAACTAAGGATCTATTTAATTTACTGCTTACCACTGATTTAATTGATTGTGCATGTTTAGCTATTTTCACAAGCCCAAACAGCTGACAATTTTAACTAATATATCTTCAAAATTCTGAGACATAAATCTGTATTTCTCCAGCTCTAATAAATCACACACGGTGTTAAGGGTGAAGGTCCTTAGGCACCTCAATACTTAGATGCCTCACAACCTCATCCAATACAAAAGACTAAGAACCACATCTAAGAGTCTTACCAAGCAGAAAGCAAATCAGAGAGTGGGATTCACAAAGGCCACCGTCCCAACCCAATCAATAAGAAACATGGGGGAAGCTACGTGCCTCAAACTAGCTCTCTCTGAGACTGAAATAACTTTTTGGCATACAAACTTCTGCAACACAAAAGGTAGTAAATAAAAGGAATACAGTACCTCCTAGAAGACGAATCAAATGTTTCTGAATCAGGACCTGTGGGGATGTTGTTCTCTGAGCAGCTGCAAACTGCACTAATGCTTTAAGGCCACTGTGCTAGAGCGCAAGAGAAAATGGTTGAACAGGAAAAAAGGCTAAATAAATAGTGATACAGAACTGTAAAAATATATCTACTTCTACAATCATAAAACACATTTACAAATTAATTTAACATGAACATCCATATATAAGCAGACATTATTCTTTCAAAGTCCTCTTTATGCTATGGATCCAAACATTGAGAGATATCCCTCAACAGATTTATAGATGCATGTATATTACAAATAAACATTTTGTTTAAAATACATTTCATCTCTTACTCATCCATACCTGTCTATTTTGTAGAGATCCAAATAAAGGCTTGCCCTCCGTTTCCAAGAGGTTTTCTTAAAATTAAACACAGAAAAAATTAAGTTGTTTTGTTCTACACAACCTAATAATAATTTATTCTTAATATATACACTCCTTTTTAAAGCTCAACTTCATTCTTGTAAGAGAATTCTCTTGAAAAAAAAAATCTGTCTTAAATGGCACTGATCATTTCCACGATAAATTGTTGTAGTAAGTTTTTTTAAAATTTTCAGTTTTCAGACCTTGCTAACTAAGGATTTAAAGGAGTACTGCTTTACATGAATGATGGTAATACATTCATTCTACGGATTTAGATTTATTTTCAGTCAACTTCGTGCAATGCTCAAAACCATCAAGTTACATTTACAGAGATGCTATACAGCCATCTTATCCCCAGATTTATCATAGAATCATAGAATGTTAAAGGGCTGAAAATATCACTAAATATCATCTAATTCCCACCCCCCTGCCACGGGCAGGGACACCCCCATTAGACAAGGTTGCTTAAGGCCTCATCCAACCTGATCTTGAACACTGCCAGGGTTGGGGCAGCCACAACTTGCCTTGGCAACCTGGCAAAATTTGCACTACTGCATTTGACTGCAGTTTAACAGATATACTTTGAAAACAAACATGCTTAATGTTACAATTAGTAATGTGGAACATGAGCAGTAAATACTGTCTCAAATTAAACTCAATGTTGGCATTTCGTACCTTATTTCATGAGCTACTAAGAAAAACATCCTATTATTTACATTGGTTTAAAGATAATAATTCTATTATTATATATGCAATTACATATAATTTACTTTGCTATACTATTACATACAGCTCGTACTTCAGTAGAACTATCATTTATACAATCATATTGTATAAAATTAAACAATCAAGCAACTGTAACATTTTCAATTCATGAGAAGGAATAAACTAAAATTACGCTTTACCTATACACTGGATGGTAAAAGCACATGTGCTCCAGGTCATCATAGGAATCCGGGAATCAGCTTCATTTGGAGCAACTTTTAGCCCAACTCTGTAAATGGTGGTGGCAAAGAGAATAAGCATCTCCTTGATACTACTTGAGTACTTGGCTCTGCAAAACCAAGACAAGATAATTTCAGTCTCAATTATTAATAGTGTTAATTACTTAACGGTCAATCAATCACTAACAAAGTCTAAGTCCAAACCAAGACAGTTATTTACGAAAGTAATATTGAAAACAAAGACCCTTTGGACAGAGGTGAAAAAAATCCCTAGTTTTCAGCAGTAAACAAGTACCCTGACAAAAAAGGCTCTACAAATGGAGAGATTAAGAGCTGCCAGCCTGGAAGATATTATTTCTGTGTATTACATTATAATTCACATTAGAAAAATGCAAACATTTCAAAGTAAAACACAATGAAAATAAACATTGTAAGAAACTGTAATTTTTAGTCCTGAAGTGAAAATAATAAGGAGCT
The DNA here is from genome assembly GCA_013397845.1 of Melanocharis versteri. Taxonomy (NCBI): domain Eukaryota; kingdom Metazoa; phylum Chordata; class Aves; order Passeriformes; family Melanocharitidae; genus Melanocharis; species Melanocharis versteri. The sequence goes on along the minus strand of VZTG01005281.1, from coordinate 1,550,612 downwards.
AAAAATGGAAGACATTTCAAGTGTGATTTTAAATATATTTTTTAGCATTTAAGCTATTTTCAAATTACATTAGGTTAGTTTATGTAAATGTAGTTATACGTAGAAGTGTTTAGCAGTTTTAATGGCTTGTGGGTTTTTTCCTCAAGTCATACACAGAACTTTCTAACAGAAGAATACGACATTTGTATTAATTCTCCATATCTCTACGGACAAAACAATTGTACCACAAAATCTGGGGTTTAGCCAGGTTCACACAAACACCACACTGTTTAAGTTTACACTACAGAATCTTTCCCCATGAAGATGAGCTGTCAAGAAAAAAATTGATGCAACTTTCTGACAACAGAAAATTTTTTATTTTTTTACAAATAAAAGATACATGTGGGTACTCTGCGTAACTATGATGTTAGTCTGAAGTAGCAGAAGCAGAGTACTTACAGCATGATCCAAAAAGAAATAAGGGACAGCTGAGCTCACTTGAAAGTATCTACCCATTCATTCTGTTTTAGTGGGCGAGTGCTTTTGCTCACAGGAATTCAACATGCTTAATGTTACAATTAGTAATGTGGAACATGATCACTAATTGCTGTCTAAAACTAAACTCAGTGTTGGCATTGAGTTTAGTTTAGAATAGAATAGAAATAGAAACAGACAACACCCCTACTCCTCTAAGTGATCCACACTCCATCACTGTGTCCAAACCCACCTGAAACCTATGCCCAAAACAGACGTGTAGGAGGAAAATTAAGGCAGACAGATGATAAATAACTTGCCCAGAGGCACAGCAAGTAACCCAAATCACTGGAATTGCAGATTAGAAGACTCCAGACTTCTAGCTTTGTACCAAGAACATAAGAAGTACCAGACTGGATTTGACCAAAAGGTCCACCCAGCTCGTCACAGATCCAATATTCAATGAATGCTTATGGAAAAGAATAAGCAAGCCCCTAGTCAGACCAAACAAATCATGTGTCTTTCCTTCAATACAAATTCTGAAGTATATCTAGGATATTGAAGGGAAAATCAATATAGTGCAGAGAACACTTCCAGTAACACTTACGAGGACTGAACTCCAAAACTAAGGATGGAATGAAATTCCAAAGCTGAGTTCCCCGTTCCCTTGTTGGTGAAAGCTGGAAGATTTTGTTTCTCTCCTTCCAGAAAAAAATAAAAATACATCCACATTAAAAACCAAAGTTACAGTTTTTACAGAAGTTTAACAAAAGGCAGTCTTCTTTTTATTGAAACTGATTTGAAAACAATTGCAAACACACCTCACCAGCCAGACTATATTCCATGAATCCTCCTTTAAGTAACATTTGCCTCTATTCCCCAAAACAGTAGATTCTGTGCCTTCTGTTTTCTCAATACTCATACCTATTTTCACTTCGTCCTTTTAAATTTAGTTTTTCTCTTTTTTACTACCTCACAGTCAATACAAAAGTTTAATTAACCATGAGCATTAGTCTGCTGACATCCTCCCCAAGTGCATGTAATTTTTTTTCTACAGGAAAGATGGAAATAATTTAACAAAAGCCAGAAAATTAGTGAGGGCACTAAAATCAAGACATCAGCTCAGAAAGGGCAATAACTTTATCCTCAGCTTTATTTGTTACTACCTTGATTGACAGCAAAACGTATTCTTTATTTGAAGTTTTCTGCTGGTACTAGTTAAAACACATACTGACATATATCCCACAGAATATCTTAAAAATTAAGATAACAAACCTTTAGCATTTTTCACACTGTAGCCTGATATCCTGACTGTGACAATCTCCAGCCACCTAGCTAGGGACAGGATTTGAGCTACTGCCTCTGCATCCTCGCTGAAAACAAAAATAGAAAGCAGGCTTGACTTTAACACTCAAAGAACCACCTTAACTTTAAAAACAGAGGACACAATTAGATCCAAACACATTAACTCAGTATTTGCTCAGTTTTACTGGCTTCATAAATTTTGAGCAAACAGTACAAAATGAAGTGTAAGGCTAAATACTAGGTGTAGGTACTTTCTCATTTGATTTCAGCTCCAAAGAATAGACAATCCAAAAATGTTTTATAAAAAAAAATAAATTACTGCCAAAAGTGTAATTGGCTAAATAATCAGTAAGGAGACATGCAGTATTTTATACAGATGAGGAAGCTCAAACCAAGTTTTCCTTCCAAAAATTTGAAAAGCTGACCAGCCTCAAAGTAATTTTTCCCTTTTTTTTCTTTTAATTAGAGGTTACGCAATCTAGTGTTTCACCTGTTTATTTTCTGAGCCTGCAATGGAACGATAGGAATCACAGTATTGCACAGAGATTTGCAAAGTGGACAAAGATACTCTCCATTCTCCAAGTCAAATATCTGTTCAACATGCAGACGTTGACGAAAGTTCAGCTGCATTGCTTCGAAATACCTACAACATTAAAAAGGAAATTACTAGAAAGTGGAATGTCTCAAATGCAACATGAACACAAAGGTTCAAAGCGTAATTATACAGCAAACACTTATCCAAGCCAACAAACAAGTCTTTTCCTTTGATTTATAACTCTTTTACATGCTTGGATGTGAAAACAATAAAACCTGTGAGCACACAGATGAACTCATGCAAAAATGCATGGTATAACACTGATGGAAAAATGATGGTAAGTTTTCCTTGCTTCTAATATCCTTATAAATTTCATTAAGATTTTGCAGACAAGCAGTCCTTACATTTTCTACTCTTCCCTCTTATCTTCAACATACTGAAACACTGTATCTAACAACTCTCATATGCAATTCACTATGGTAAATTTGAAATATGCATTGAACATATAGTTATTTAATTTTAGGTAATATTTCACAAATTATCAATCAGCTTTTCATTGCAATTACTGAGCTTCATGACTAGACAGAGGAACTGTAGCCTTCTTTTAACAGGAAGAGAGAATAATATATACTAGAATATCACACTTCAACTATTTTAAACTGAAAAGGGAATAAGAAACAACTATGATCTTTTTACAGGTTTCATCAATTTTTGCCCCCTAAGTGGATGCAGTAAGCTTTCAAATGTCATTAATGTCTCATTGGTATTTATAGGAACAAAAAGATCAAACATTTAAATCTTCTTCTCTGGATACAAATTCAGTCCTAATGTTCAGATCAAGTATGTAGGATTTTAAAGAGAGATACGAAATTATCTAACTTCCACACCAAGGTAATAACTAGATTTTTTTTTTTACGCTTTAAATCATACACCTTAAAAAAACAAAATAAAATCCCATTTATGTGAGAAGAGAAAGTGTATGTGCAGGGATATCTAATGAATACAGAATATTTAGGAAAGTATTCTGTTATAAACAAAACCCCATACATTTGTTTTCCCCACATTCACACAACAACGTTTTTGCGAGCAACTCCTTTTCCTCATACCTGGCAACTACAAGGATACTCTGCTCATTTCACCTTGTTCTGTTTTAGAGGATCTGCAGCACTTTTAGGCTGCACATAGAAAGGTATGGCAGGCATCGTTTGGATGAGTATTAGTAAGTTAGAATGTCTGTTATGTAATAAATAAAAGACTATACTCAAACCTTCTGAGCCATCCTGTATGAGAAGAGCCTGTTGCCCATTTTAATCCCATTAACCCATACAGCAAGTCATCTTTTCTTAAAAAGAGCAAGGGAACTGAGCTCCAGTGTTGCACTACTTAGATCTATGCAGATGGATCTGCCAAGAGCAGATGTATTATACTCAAGGAACATACCTCTGTATCATTTTAAGTGTGTGCACCTATTTATCCTATACTGATGTTTTATTGTAAAAACCAGCGTATATACACACATATAGAAAAGTAAATTGTAAGCACCAGAAAATTAGTAAGATTTTTTTTTAAGTAAAATGGCACAAGGTCAAACAACAAACCTCAAGAGATTGTTTATAACATATGTCGTATAAAGAGTAGCATGTAATTGCATGACCCAACTCTATTTGTTGATAATACTTCAGTGGGATTATTTCTATTATTATTTCACACTGCTTATATAGTTTAGACTTGCCAGACCTATGTGGAGTAAAATGTAGCACGATTGTATCCTAAAAGCTACGAAACTTGGTCTTCTAATGTTTAGGTTGCATTCAAATCCAAAACACTTGGTCTAAATTTTTGGGTCCCCCAAACAATAGAAATCCAGTAAAGTTCATAGCAACTGCATCAACTCTTCACCCTTACTTTTCATCAGCAGTTTCTTCACTGATATGGGAGGGGTCACAAACAAATATTGGTAGATTTAACCACTCATTGTATTCTAAATGCAAGAATCTCTTCTGAAGATTCACTGGAATCACCCCCTAAGTATTAACCTGGTGACAGACTTTCAGAGTATTGCTGCTATTGAATGCTCACCCGGAAGGTTCCTACTGGTTCTCACTGGACTGCTAAAAGTAAACCTACTCAATACCATATCTTACTCTCGACCAGCTTTACTCCACTGTTTATACTTGCATAAATTAGTAAGTCCTTAGAGATTCTTCTCTGGGTCACAGAAGGCCCTAAAACTTTCGATGATGATCATCTTCATCAAGTCAAAACATCTCTTGTGCCACATTTAATTTTTAGATGAGTACAAATAGTTTTGGTCCCTTAGTTGAATCTCCACTTACTGTACTGTGTTTTGTGTGTACTCTTAGATGATTTGGAAAACAGATTAATTAAAAACCATTAAAAGGCAGCAAAGACACATCCTTACTTCTGCCAGCAGGCTGCATGCATCACATGACCACAGCTCCCCGTGTGGGTCCCACAAGGTAAGTCAGGGTGCATGAAGAGAGGATCTAGTGTATCTAGAAACACACAGCAGAAAAATCATTGAATGAACAGTAATATAAATTCCCATCAGTATGAACAGAAATAAGCAACAATATGCACAGAACACGAACCTTCAGATCTCATTTTCCTACAGTTTGCACAGTCACGTTAAAATCCCATTTGGCTAACTTTTCCAGACCAATCATCCAGCAGAGTAATGACAAGCAGAACCCATCTAAACAACTGAAGGTTTTCCACTAATTAGAAAGAAAAGGATGCCAAAATTCAAAAGCAAATTGGTTAAAAAGAAAAAAGGGTGCTTCTGTACTGGAACAGATCTGTGGTTGGATTCACTGTCACTGAAGCTTTTAATGTCTTTCTTACTTTATTTTTAAATGAAAATGAAACTACTAAGGACAAGTAAAATGAGTAATTTCTCCAGCTAATCCCGTATATTTCAAACCACTGACACAAAAAGCACTGCTGAATACCAAAAATCAAGTCTGTCTTTTACTGATCTTGCACAATTCTAAACAACAGAAATATTATGAGAATGTACTGATGTCTTCGTGTTGTACGAGCACCCAAAGTGAGACCCCACTTTCGCTTTAAAGGTATCTAAATAACACTAAACAACGGCAGTCCTCCATGCCGCATCTGGGGGACTGTTTATGGTTTTGAACAAATACACTTGAATCTGACAAAATGAAATGAAAAAAAAGAACATAAATTGCACTGAAAATCATTCCGTTTGACAGCAGCTGAAGCTGCCCTAAGTCAAATGGAGATTGAAATAAGCAAGTAAACCTTGGTACAACAAAAAAATGCAATTAGTATATGACCTAGATAAAATTTCTATACAACTGGCTCAAAAATGCCATTACCAGTAGTCTGCTGATAAAAAGAAAAATGGATCAAGCAGGATTCTGCAGGAGTTTGTCCTAGGCCTAGGACTCTTCAGTACTTGTTAATGATCCAGAGGAAAAAACATGAAACATCTCATTAGTGAAACAGCTTGATAAAGGTTTGTAAGCATGATAAAAAATATGGCAATACCCTACAGAAATATGAAAAAATTATGAACTTTCCTCCGATAACAATCAAGAGCTTACTTCTAAACTAAAGCAAGAATAATGAACTGCACAAAGAGAATTTAAAGCTATTTTCCACACAGTAGTGTCAATAAAAAATAGGATGTAGCATGCATTTTGCTCTAGGAGCTGACCACAAACCACAAAAAACCACCCTCACATCTGAAAATAAGAAGGAATATAAACTACAAGTTGTGACAGCATCTATTTTGAAATATTACTTTCTTTTTCGAAAAGAGAACAAAAATGTCAGTGAGTACTTAAATTCTCCCTTATCCTTGTATTTATTTTCTTCTTTCCCTTAAGTAACAGACCAAAATTTCCATCATGTTTAGTCAACTGCTACCTACAAAAGAAATTCTGCTGGGCTTTGTGTTCTCTGCTACCAAAATGCTATTATACAAATGTAACTATTGTGATCGTGTAACTTTCTTGTATTCAATTTTTTGTTCACTTATCAGATGATATCATATGATCCTTGCTTAGACTTTTTCATTTTTCATATTGTTGTTTTTATTACTCCCTGGACATATAAGGGGGAAAAAAAACCCACACCAAAACAAACACCCTAATCGTTTTCAGGATGCCATACTGGCCCTCTGATAATGTTCATTTATTTCCTCCATATCAGGAAATTTTGCAGCTGTACTTGAATAAACAGGAACTGTGAACAGTCTTGCTTTTTCTCCAAAGCAGCTTACTCCCACCAAATCTACGTGTTTTACGAGATCTTGAGAGATTAAAGCATTTTCTTATTTCCCCCAGCAACAAATCTAAATCTTCATATACTTCTCATTTAAGTTTTAAAGCATGGATTTTAAAACCATTAAAAGTTTTCACCCTTTTTTCTTAAGTAAGGTAAGCCATTTAGCAACCTGACCAAACAAGAGTTTAGTTGGTTCAAAGAGTCTGAGCTCCAGGTACAGACCTGCTTGTAGTCTAAGAGAAGAAAAATCACGTACCTCCTGAGAGCTCAAGAATTCTGCTCCTATTCTGAGTTAAGGCAGTTGACTTCTGCACACAGGCAGACAACACCATGGCAGCACTTTCCAACTTTACTTCCTGCTCCTCCTGACAAAGGATACAGGTCAAAACTTCTTTCTCAGTGACAGATGGACCTCGTTTGGGACCCAAAGCAATTCTGGAGTAATCAATAGCTGAAGAGATGCTGTAAGACCAGAAGTGACACAGATATAAAATAACCAGCTGGATTTTCTAAACAAACAGAATTCTTCCAGACATGTAACGAGGTCATACACTACTAGTATTTCTGGATTTATACCAAATTGCCTTACAAAACCAAATGATGATCAAGCAATGAAGAAACTCTTCAATCCTCACTAAAATGCAGTATTCTTTAGAAATAGAAAGAGGAAGCCAGCTAGCATAGAATAACAATTAAGTGGATTCAGACAGCAGGAAATTCAAGAAACTGTATTCAATGTAGATTAAATATGTTTTAAATATTAAAATTGTTTCCTATTTTTGAAGCAAACAAATGAATGCCACTACCAAAAATCAATGCCACTACCTTGATTCATGACACAATAAGCTTCCACGTATTTTTTAAATATTCCCTATTTCAGAGTTCAACAATGATTTATAGAACACGATTTATTAAAGACCAAAGCATAAGGAAGTGATCCATACTTTTCTTCTAGTAGGTAGCTCTATTTTCCAGATTCGTTTTGTACAGCCCCAATTACACAAAAATTGTGAGCTGTATTAGGTGTACTATATTGCTGAAGTGTCTCTCGAACAGGAGCAATGAATACCAACAAAATTATAACCAATATAATCCAAACATCTTCAGTATGAAGTAAGATGCTAAAACCTAACAAACAAATCTCAAGTGATTTGAGCTACAAGGACCATATTTTCTTCACTGCAACCTAAACATAAGCCACATTGGCTTTCAGATTCTTTCCAAATAAAGCACTTAAATTTTCATATAAGGTAGACAATCATCTCCAAAATTGCGGTGTTGTCAACTCAACAGCTTTCTAATGACATTTTCTCAAACGTTAAGCAATATAAGTATCCACCATGTAAAGAAATTATTCTTTTATAGTTTATTTTATGCTGCTCTACAAAGTGATCCACTGTTTTGACATCAGCACACACATGCTATTTTATATGTAATTCTGTTAACAGAAGATGACTTAAAAGTAAATAGAGACACAAGTTTGCTGACTGCAATGACACAATCTATCCCTTGAATCTACTTATGTACTTAATGCAGCATAATCAACTCATGTAGCAGGTAATGAACGCTTCACACCAGAACTCTGGATGTCTGGTTTTTTTACCTTTCTTCTTCCATAATATCATCTTCTTTCCCCTGGGCCTCCAATGTGTTTTCATAGAGGAGCTTATGGGTTTCAATGAAATTCCTCTGCAGGGCAGACATCTGGGCCATTATCTTCTGACGGTGCAACCTCGCTGCTTCCGCCTTTCTTTTCCGCTCAGCTTTCTCTTTATCCTGAGTGCTCTGTGTCTTACAGTAAGAGAATAAAGAAATCACTGAGTCTTATAGTAAGAGAATAAAGAATTCAGGCAACTGAGAACATCAAAAAATGAGGAGACTCTTTCCTCATTGTTGGCATTCTGACCAGTGACATCAAATCCCTTAACTGATGACACTAATGAGGAAAAAAAAGTTAACTGCTACCTGAAATAAAAATAAATAGAACTCAAATCTTTACATGTTGACTAGGTTCATTAACTAAGACTGGACTTTTGTGGTCTTCAAAAGGTCACTAGTACAATCTCTAGCCTAAAGACAAGATCAATAATATCAAGCAATTTTAATTAGGTACTTGTCTGTTCTTAAGAAATTTTAGTGAGGTGAACATCAAAGCTTTCTCCAGTGTTCTGTTACTCTCCCCGTAAGTGAAACTCTACTGACCATTCAGTATCTCCCCTACAGAAATAGAAGGAAATTTTATCTTGAACTGCCTATCCATGACAACAAACGTGTCAGTATTTACGCATCTGTGTATTTTATTTTCATTATTCTTTACGGTACACTGGAAAATTGTTGTTTTTCCAATATTTACTCTTGTATCATGCTTTCAAAAACCCTAAACAAAGTATTCCTATGCTTTAGAAATGCAGAATTCAAAAAACACAGGTAGACTTTACTAAAACATATAGAACCTAACTCTTCCTACTCAATTACTTAAGGGACAAATACAACATTATACACAAGGTTTCCATTCACAGTACCATCACTTTTCCAGGAAATCAAACAACAAATTGCTACACAAGTAGAACTGTAAGAGACTAATTTCTTACTGAATTCTGTATTTTGTTTGATACCTCATAAGATCTCATATGACACCTACCTGAAAAAAGAAACACAGCATATGCTGTGTGGTAAGTTTAGAAGTATGCATGCAATGACCAGCCAAGAGATTGCTGGCAGCAAGCTGTTGCCAAACAAAACGTGTAAGAGCAAACTGGTCTGTCTCCGCTTACTGGCTAGAAGTAATTAGATTCTTCTTTTCTCTTCGAATGCCAATTGAAAACACAACCACTCCATGGGACTGAAGTCATCTTTGAAATCTCCATTTCATTGTGTCATTTGACCACCAGATTCAGACATTATTTTGAGGGAAGGCCAAAGAGACTGACAAGCAGAATAATTGCTTAAGGCTCATGTCTTTATACAATCAGGACAAAGCACATTAACCTCTTGATAGATAATGTAAATTACATGACATCATTGAAAGTGGCTTTGTATTTCTAATTATTGTACAACGGCAGCATAATAGAAAAGGTGGTCGAATCACAAAGACAAGAAATGGAAAGATGAGCCCAAATTACTTCCTTCAGCCCCTTCAGTTGCTTCACTGAACTTGGAAGTACAACCAAAACTCACATTAGCTGCTGATAATTCCATGAAACGTTTGGCACAAATTTCACTTATTAAGAATATTATTCTTGGAAACCAAATCCCAGTTGTAGACAAGATATCAGAAATTAGTTTTGAAAAAATTATCATTTTAGGCAATAATAAATTTAGGCACATTATTGAAAACAGCCATTCAAAACCTTAAATACAAGGCTTCCACTGAACTTTTATTTTTATCTTTACCTCATCACCTTTTGTAGCTTCTGAGCCTGATGTAGTTCCTACTGTTGCCAAACTAGACTTTTCTCTCAATCTCTTCACCATGTCAAACATCTAAAAATAGAGACTTAGATGTTAAAAATAAAATGCAACTTGGCTCTTGTAACAATATAGATGAATACATTTCCAATATTACAATATATAAGCACTGGAAGAGGCTGCCCAGAGAATTTGTGGATGCTGGAAGTGTTCAAGCCCAGGTTGGATGAGGCTGTAGGCAATCTGGTCTATTGGAAGGTGTCCCTACCCATGGCAAGGGCTTGGAGCTAGGTCATTTTTAAGGTCCCTTCAAACTCAATCCATTTTATGATAGACAGGATTAAAACTCCTGGTAAGTCACTTCACGTTATTTTCAGATTTTCAAATGGATTAAACCACTCAATACTCCTAAATAACAGAAACACCCAAGACTGTATGTGGAGTCCCAGAACACTGCTAAACTCATTATTTGCTTTTATTTTGCAACACATATATGAGGAATATGCATAAAAATGTCATTACTGGAATGAGTTACCCAAGCAAAAATTGATCCAACGCTTGAAAGTACGAGTAGCAAGTACAATGCTGCAACAGATTAAACTTCTCAAGAAATCACTGCAGCTGTAAACACTGGATCATAACATCTTTCATAAAAGCTTTCTACATTACTGAAATCAGATCATACTTATCTCTCTCCTTTGGGTACCTGCAGTATCCAATTGACTGTGTCCTTCTGTGCCTCTAACTGGGGAACTCTCTTCAATTTTTCCAGAAGCATTAACACATTCACAGCATTCATGGCTGAGCTTCCCATTCCTTTACAAAGTGAAAAATACAAAAGGGCCTTCAGGAAAGAAAACCCCTTAGCATTTTAATGTATTTACAACCATGGACATGCCTTAAAATATTGCTGATTAGATAACACGTATACATGAACACAAATGGTGTAGCTACATTTCTGATACAATTTCATCTGTTAAATCCATTTATATATAGTATAATTTATCCCCTTGTAGATTAATTATTTCTGCTTTAGAAAATTTTTGCTTAATAATGTCTGCCTAAGCAGAAAGGCAAAAGAATTGCCTTTCACTTCAGGGGGAAGCAGTAAAGCTCTTTAGAGCTTACCTATGTTTGCTAACAGCTGTGTGTACATGTTCATTTCTAATAACAAAAGTTATTGTAATTATAGTAATTATTTCCTTCCTCACAACTTGGTGAGAGTTCATAGCATTCTAGGCCCTTCTGTAACACAAGAATGCTTTAAAATGGAGACCATTCTCTTCAATGGTACTTCTTTTGCAGCACTTTCCATACAGAATTAATTTTACATTTTTAGTAGGGGGACAAACTAATTGCAGAAAGAATTTTCTTTTAATAAATTGCATCTCAGTAAGAGCTTTCTTACAAAAACACTGATTATTTTTGCATCCCTTACGTGTAAGTGGGGCTTTGGTTTTTCTGGTTATGCAAAACTAAAGCTAGCAAAGCATTCTCTAGCATCTCAGTTATAATTATTACTTTTATTGTATTCCTATAGTTGATATGAAGCTTCTTAAATGGAAATACTTGCAGTGTGATGATACTTCTCCTTTCTCAGCAATGAGAAAAAATTAAAAAATAAAGTGCATTGGGAATGCTTTTCAAATGCAACATTTCTTAAAAACTAAATAAAGGGACTTCAGTGGTTTCATGTATTTATTCTTGCAGAAGCTATTTGAAAGACACATAGATATGATGTTTATGAACATGGCCTAGTGCTGCACTTGGCAGTGCTGAGTTAACATTTGGACTTAATGACCTTACAGGTCTTTTCCAATATGAACAATTCAATGATTCTACGATTTTACTTCACAATTCTTATCTCTGTTGCATCTCACAAGTGACAGTTATGTTTAGCTTGCTAATGGAATTTTTTTGTTTATTCTTACACAGTGAAGCAGAAACTAGACAAGATGGAAGATTATTTAGAAAATGCAGACTCCAGCTCTCATACAGTAGTCCTGAATGTAATATTAGGAAATGCTCAACAGAGAAAAAGGTACATGCCATAGCCATTAAATTCTGTGTCTATTTTCACTACCATAGTAAAAGACTAACTTGAAGGTAAATCAGTAATTGTACAGCTCAAGAGAACCAAAGATGGACATGGTCCACTTAAAATCACTGCCATTTTTCAAAGAGTTCTTAGTTTCCATTCCAATGCTGTTCTTGTGAAGGAAAACCCATTTTCAGTTATGTAACACTAGTACTACTTTTCACTTCTTTCCCAGAAAGAGAAGCACATATCCTTTTCAACCTACCTGGCAACTGGGAACAGAGGAAGCTAGTACAAACCTGGTTTCTTCATTATTTTTTAAAAAATTTAATTATATAGCATAAAACCTTTCTGACTAAAATCACTGAATAATTTCTTCTAGTTTATTTTAGTCCTTGCAAAACCAAGTTAGCCTAGTTTACTCTGTGCTTTTAAAGGAAATGAAACATACGTGTTGCTTTGTGGTAAAAATCAAAGGTTACTTCTTCTTCAGGAGACTTCTGTAACTGCTGCTTCTCTTCTAGTAACCCTAAAGAAAGGAGATGAAGCACCTGAGGAAAGAGAGAAAGATAGTAAGTCTCATTCAATGTCTAAAATTTGAAAACTGCCATATACAATAAGGATATTTAATACAGTTCTGTATGTTTATTATATCAATGATAAAACCCATGAAAGTGCAGAGATCAAACATGGAAGGTGAAATAAAAAAACACAATATAATTTACTGCATACTAGTTTCACTAAAATTCATCAACTTGCATATGCTTTATATTAGTAATAGGTGAAATCCCATCATTTTGCTGATATAAAATCTGTATTTGGCTAACTCCATAATCCAAAGATTAGCAGGATAGGCAAGTCAATTAAACAATCTATACACTCTAACAAAACTGATTAATTCAAGTAGTCTGTAATTTCAGGTCCTAGTTCTATAAATATTAAAATAACAACCCTGCAAAAACAAACAAACAGCCATCAAAAAAACATTTCAACAATGTCTTAAAAGACTAAAGTCACTACAGTAAAATTAAATACTTACAAAAATTATATTATTTCATGGCTGAGGCCCCAAAGACATTTATGTATTTGGAGACTCTGCAGCTCAAAAAATGAAGGAATTCCAATTATCAAAGTGTTACTTAATTGTGAAGTTTCAAGAAAAAGATGAGGTAAGGAAAATTACATATTGAAGCAGCTTCAGTAACGAAGCAACACAGAGAGGAAAGTAAAATAGAAAACTTTAATACTATTATGTATCATGTTTCTACTTTACAGCAGAGATAGATAATTAAATAATTAAACATATTTTCTTTGCCAGTAAGATTTATAAAAACAGGTTTGGGGACAAAATCACTCCAAGATAAAGTTTATCTTTATGTATTTTGATCTTATCATAAGCAGTCAGCACAGGAATGACCATCAGAAGATGACCAAGGCTGACCCTACCATTTGGATCATCGCCTCAGTCCACAAGTGGGTTTCCAGTTCCACTGCCCTCTGCAGAAGGGTCCGCAGGATGTGCATCATAACATCGCAGTTCAGAATCCTCACCACATTGCTGAAGGCAGGACTGAAGTCTGGAGGAGGAGGTGGTGGCAATGCTAGAAAACAGATGTGCAAACATATCAGTGAACTGACATCCCACTCAAAAGTGGAGAGCACAAACATATTCATTTCAGTGAAAGAAAAACTGGACCTTTAAATGAATAAAACCATGCTCAAACACAATTGTTTGCCTAAGTCAACTTTCATCTTTGGCAAAGCTAAGTACTTTCAGTAAGTTCTTATATAAAACACATGCAAGCTAAGTTACAATCAATTACAAGTATTAGTTGTATCTGTAAATGCAAATTTTTAACACTTTGTACTGTTTTATCATTTACGTATCACTATTAAACATACAGTTTGTGCTTTGCATCAGATATAAAGTTTTCAAGTAGTTAAATGAAAGTGAGGAGTGGAGCTTCCAGACTGTAGTGTCCCACACTACAATGTCACATGTCTGTCTAAATTTTTTCTGGTACTGGCATTCCAGTTTTTCTAGTTATGCACATTTGCTGAGTTAATATTGGAACTCTGATGTAGAATCTTGGCATCTACTAACAGCACTTTATTTAACGCCACAGGTCTCCCTACCAGGAACCACTGACTGCAGCCTTTTTTTAGTACCTGGATGTCTATTTTCAGATTGCCTCTTTTCAGAGGACCTCTGTGAATGCAATGTTTCTGAAACCATCATTCTTTCAACAATTTAGGCCAAATGAAGTTACTGACAAAGACAACGCAGCCACATAAAAGAATACGCAGGAAGTACCTGCAACAATAAATGTAGCCTCAGGGAACACACAGCAGTGTCAACAGATACCCTGGTACTTTGCAACTGTACTGTCCAATTATATGAATGTGAGTCTCTGACAATTACATCTAAATACCTGCATTTTTAAAAATTTCTACAAAATTAATTCCCCGATAACATTTTAAGCTGCCAGTGTGAAAGGGGGGAGGGGGGGAAAGTTGAGTTTATTAAATTGTTCATTGTACTTATTTGTTCAGCTTACCAAGTCTTTCTCAAATCAACTCAATTAAATGCTTGTGACTTGAATGGGTAAAAGTAAACTCAAAAGGGAAATAACATTTGTGTTACAATAGAAACATGGAGGTTTATTGTTTTATGTATTCATAGCTTACAAAAAATTATTTCTAAAACTGAAGTCCCATTCTTGTATTACAGAATGAGTATGAACATTAGTTCCTGTGGCAACCTTCTCTAGAAGGCATTATTATGTCTCAACACTGTGCTAAAGAAACTGCTCACAAAAAAAACCCCACCCAAATCTTAGTTACTCCACTATAAAATCTCTGAGTTGTTCATGGGTTTGTCAATAGGTACTGCATGTTTATTTCCCTACATGTAAAATAAAGTAAAAATTCCAGAATTCCTATCCGTGATAAAGAAAAAAGACAAAAGAAATACCAGGTGCTAATTAATGACAATTACTACAAATCAAAACAAATTTAATATGAATTCAACTATCCACTATTAAGTCACAAGACATCTCTCAAAGCTCAGTATATATACACAACTACATATCCTACCAAATTATCACATTCATTGAATCATCAATTTCAGAATTTTACCTTCATCCCTGTTTTCTTGTTTTCTTCTTTTCTTTTGTGTATGTTCAGCCTACAGAAAAAGGAGTGTTGTTGTATCAGCACCTCTATAGAAGTACACAATAATGAGATTAATGAAATGATGAGAAACCCTACACTAGAAATATGGCAAGATACATAGTAAATGCCTAATTGTGTACTAGAATTTTGTCTGAAACACGTTTAACAACATTACATTTTGAATTTGTAGTAAAGATAAATAATTGGACATATTTGCTTCCTCAGCAAAAGCTACAAAAGCAAAGTTTGGGGTTTCCCAATGCCAAGATAATTTATATTACATTTTGTTCTCAGCATAAAGAGTTAACAGAGTTAATACACAAGTTGTCACAGCAGAAACACTAATGCAAACCATACCGTATCAATTTGTATTGACAATCTTAACTTCATGGAATGTTTAGTTTTGAAGGTAGCTGCAGATAGTCTTTACTGAATCAGTTTCTTTAGACTGCATTAATTCAGCAAAATTCTCTAAACATTGCTAAGTATGCACTATTTTTTTAACCTTTGAGAGTGAATTTTACACTGCTTACCTTGCTATGCTGGGTCTTAGTGTAGTGATAAAAGAACATATTGAATTCCTTCAAACATTCATCTTTCAGCTCATAAACTCCATGGCCAGAGACACCTGGTTTCCTTAGAGAGAAATATTTCATGACCTACAGATTACTACTGCACATTCAGCGCATGCCAACAAACACAATTTGTTTTCTAAGGAAGGAGGAATCGTAATGGTTACTCACTAACTTAGGAAAAGCAGAGAGTGAGTACAGTTATGAGTCTTAAATTTTCAAGACAGGATTTACAGGAGTAAACAATTCAGCAGCAAAGCATTTCTAGTCTACACCATCTACAGCACACCATATAGCCTCTGAAAATTCTTTTTAACTGTATGGCTTAGAATTTCAGACATTGGATGTTATTGCATAAAATTCAATCTTTAACCAAAGTACAAAACAAGAAATACTTGCTACTTTCCAGCCAGTGAAATTTTTTGAACTGTTCATGTAATTTCCAAAGTAAAATTCCTAGGTACACCTACGGCTGCTCCTAATTAAACATGAAGAAGCAAGCCACATGAAATTTGAAATACAGTGTACTAAAATAACTAAAATAAGACATTTTTCTCACAAAAATAGCAGACATTTAAACAGTTTTTTTTCAACTACAACAATTTATTGTTCTATATTTGCATACACACAAACATACATATATATATATTTATACATAAAATTAATTCCCAGAAAAAAAGAGATGCTAATTTTCTGGAACTTTCCCTAAGCAACATTTACACCAGTTACTAGATGGTGACTGTCAAAGGTACAATGACTTGTTAACTTTCCTAACCATCCTTGAAAAAAAATGAACTTTTGAAGATTCTCTCACTAGGACTTGAGATTACTAAACTCCTGAGACTCCTCAAACTGAATTTGAGGAAAGAAGGTGGCAAAGGAAGAGAAACAGCAGCAGCATAGGACACTCCACACATTGTTCTCTCCTATGCATATTTGCAAATATATTTCTTTCAAGACAGCAAAATACTAGCTGAATAGTGACTGCAGTTCAGTTTGTTTAATCCAAACATAATTTAAGAAATTCTATTTCACATTCAAGCTACTTATAAAACAACATTAATAACTTACTTGAATGTAGCCACTTTATCAATTACATTCTCCAAGCCAGTTTCATTGTTCTCCTGGTAAAAAATTTAGTTTGGGATAAACATATAATGATTCAAATATCTTCAGTACTACGCTATGTATAATAAAAATAGACAAACAGATTTAGATAATTCCCTACTTCATGAACTATTATATTTTTGCCCACTGTTAATCAGAAAGCAGATATTCAAAACTGGCAAGTTCCAAAGAAGTATCAAAGATACATAATACTTCCACTTACTAATATAGAACTTCATTAATAACAGAGCTGACCTCTAGAAACAGGTCAACGCTTACCAAACCTTAACAGAGGGAAAAAAAGAGGTTCAGATATTTTAAAACAGTGAATGTGGATATTATGATAGTATTTCAGACTATTTCATTTATAATAAAAGTTTAGGGGTTTTTGCATTGATTGCTGGCCCTGAACACTTGCACAGACTATAAAATCTAATCCACATCCCTTGACTTTGCTTGAATCTTCAACAACTGTAATGGAATGGCAAGGAAATCTGTGTTTTCAAATACACCTGTACAACACGTGACTTCAAATGGATCTGCACAGGTTTAAGTGATCGAAATTACAGACTCAAATTTATTAATGGTACACAGGCAGAATGGAATCCACCTGCATCATCCTACAGAGCCAAACCAGAAAATTTCACAACTTTTCTTTCTGAATCTATAACTACAGCTGAATATTCTAAAAAAATTCACCTCTTAATCAAAAAGCATAATTCCCATATGAGTCTTTTCAGACCAGTCCATACTTGAATCTATGACATTTACCTTTACATCAGTAAGGTGTGCAAGCCCCTTTGTAACTCTAAAATCAACGTTTAAGCTTTATAGTAGAAATGCTTCCATACAAAGATATGAAAGCTAAAGAAGAAAGACATATGAAAAAGCAAATGAAGGAAAAAGGTAAATAAATCAGGACTCACGTTTTCAGGCAAGGACTTGGTAATTGCACTGTGAGCCATTGGTTCAATACATAACAGATGGATGATTTCTCTCATTATAACATCTTCTTTTGACACATTACTGATTCCAGGCACGTATCTTTCCCCTGTCAGAGCGAACCAAAAGGAGAAGAATGGCAAATATGACAGGCACAAAGCAAATTTGAACTTTGCACCATGATAATGGTATTGCTGGGATGTCTCATTGTGTAAGCTTGCATTTGTCAGAAGCCTGTCCCAAGTGTCTGAGAGTAAAAATGCTTCTTAGCCTAGCTTCCTAACAAAATGGGTCAAGATAGACTCTCTTCATATTCTACTGGAATGTCAATTATGAAGTTATCTAACAGCTTTTTTCACTGTCCAACTCCTATTGCTTCCAGCTGACAAATACTTGTACTACTGAATCATCTATTTAAGATACACTTTCCAGTATCCTCTCTATCCTATGTTAAAGAAAATCAAGCCTGCTCTGTCAAAGCAATAATCCATTCCTACAACAACAGAGAGAAATGAAACTTACCCACAACATAGATGAGAATCTGTAACATCTCTTCTATTAAAACATTATATTGCTTAATCAAATCCTGCAAGAACGAGAGAAATCAGGTTAAAAAAATCAAAAAACAAAAGTGCAGAAAAATCCATCCATCAAATGACACTGAGCTCAGCCTTCATATCTCCTGCTTTGCTGAAGCACTGTACTCTAAGAAGAAACTTCCATTCTGACAAGCTGGAAAAAGTGCCTTTTCCTGTAGAGGACATATACAGCAACTAAAGTTCAAGATTCACATGCAAGAAGAGAAACAACAGCTAAAAAAAGTATCCCAAAGGAAGGGTTATATCAAAGTTCAAGCCACAAGAAACAGCACAACAACACAAGAAACTTCCAACCAAAATAAAAGCACGTAACATGGCCTAAGAGACATAGAAATGCCATAGTGAAGTAATTTACATGGATTTTGGTAAATGCCCTATGAAATAAAGGTCAAAAGGGGCAAAACCTGCTTGCTAATTTTGAGGAAGCCTCGCAAATTCCAAAACCAAAATATTTACCTAACCACCAGCTCCTGTGTTTACTGACTTCTAGTGTGGCCTTAAAAATGCAGTTATCAACAGTAGCTAGTTTTTCTTATTGCTGTTTCATATACTCAAAGCCGACAAATTAAACAGCAGAAAAATCTGCTGCTTTACCTGATCTTTGGTGGGTTTGATCTTTTTGAAAGCATCAGCAAGCTCATATCTCTGCAGTATCAGCAGAAGAAACTGGTTTGGATCCATAAGAGATGCACCTATCTATCAAAAAACCCAAATTAATATGAACATCACTTACTATTTCAAAATCATGCAAATTTAACCGAATTTTTTAAAAATTACAACTACACAATGATCCAGAACATTATACCTGGAGCATGATGATGTCTTTATCGTACATCTCTTCTCTGCATTTAACATCTTGATAATAGAATACCTAAGAAACAGGACAACAAAATAGAGATATAAAGTAATGTACTACCAAATGTGCATCAGTTAATCTCTGAGGCTTTTTCGAACTGTACCACACCTTTACCGAGTAAAGGAAAATCCATATTTCTTTCAAAATCAATATGTAGTTTAATGGAAGTGAGAAATGTTTTTTGACCTATCCAGAAAAAGTCTATGCCACACTTCACATCCCCTTCCAAGAGGGCATAACTCCAATGGCTGCTACTGAATCTCAAATCAAGACATTAAGTCAAAACATCCTCCTTCTCCTACCCCAGTTCTCAGAAAGACAATTCTGCAGGGGTTTACCAATATTTACTTTGATTTCACTAAAGGGTCCTCTGCAACATTAGCAGAGAATTTCTGCCATCAAAGGAAGAAAAAAAAAGAAAAAAAACCACCACCAACAAATAAACCATCCCAAAGTGAAGCCAAAGCAGACAGGCAAACGCAAGGGTAGACTCTTCCCCTTACCTTTACTCTTGCAATAGAAGTCACAAGTACTAGAAAATGTTTGTATGCCTAGCTATAGGGTTCTCAAAAGTTTAGTATGAGACTAAAATAGTTTAACTTTTGTATACAATAATTTCCATATACCATGAGGAACTTCTAACACTTTATATTATAAGCAAGAGTACTAACAAGTACATAACAAGTGATTATGAGATCTGAAAGTAGCTTACAAGTAGGCATCAGTAACATTATTACTATTTCACAGAGTAAGAAACAGTCATAATGGAGATGAAAATACTTCTCTAAGACACGGAGGTAAGCCATTGCTGAAGCTAGAAATAAAACCAAGCAACCTAAATTTCCACCCAGAAACCTTTCTATTTACTGTAGGAGTGACCCCGTGACCTCTCCCTGCACTGGATGAACCCCTGGCAGCGTTACTGAGCAGCCCTTGCAAACACTAATAGGATCAGCTCACCACTGAACTCTGGAGGGAGTACCTGGCTTATCAGGGAGAGCCCGTTCCTTCTCCACATCTCTGCAGCAACCTGAGCAACCAGGACAAGACATCGCAAAGGATATTCTACTAGCAGCTCCACTTGAAATTCTTCCTGGGATTTAAAAAAGGCAAAAAAACAAAAAAAAAAAACCCACATAAGAATAAACCTGACAGTGGTTTCAATAGTTTAAATCCTAATGAACAAAGATATATTGACAGTTGAAAAATAACGTGCATGTGTGCCATGAAGGTTAGAGGATATAGCTTTAGGCTTTTTTCTTCCCAGAGTATAAACCACAAGAAGCATTTGGGAAAAAAAGAAGTCTCTTACAGGAGAAACAAACTCATGCAATCTTGAGATGGCTCCAGTCTTGCTTAATCGTACATGAAGACCTACAAAACCGAGGAAGAAAAATCAGAAAATAAATCAAAATCAGTGAAGGTTCTCCAACCCCTTCTAAATGTTAGCTAAATCATCTAAATTCATAGAATTACAGAAAAAAAGTCCAAGTTTGTTTAAAAAAGACTGCATACTTTCCTTTAAGACAGAAGATCTATTACATTATCACAGTAACTCTTACCAGTCTTACAATCCATTATTTTATGAATAAATTTACACTGAATGAATTAATTTACACCATCTAAATTGAGATGCTATATAATATTAGCAAAATTTTTATTTCACATTTAAATTATACATCAGTAGTAAATGAATTTCAAGACTACAAGGCTTAACAGATGGTATCTTGGTATCAAATGATGTGATAAAGAATCTACAGCTTAATAACAGCACATGATTTCATTTGTATTCTACAGAAAGCAGCGATCACCCACTACTGTGGTCCTTTGTATTCTGACTGGAAACCTGTCCTGGCATGGTGCAAACATACGCCTTTTAGGAGGAGCATTTTAACAGTCCTAAGATATATGTGGCTGGAAAATAAATTCAATATACAGTAGTAATGGACATTCATTTAGACAAAGCAGATAGAAACAGAAATACTTCAGAGAAAACTAAGGATCTCATTAAAAAGGAAATTTTTTCCTTCTTGACTGACTTCTCTTTTTCTTCCATTTAAAAAGACATTCTCCAACCTCCACAGCAAATGTTGTTTTGAGAAAAACTTTCCCTTAGTGGGACACATGGGGCACACATCCTCCTGATCACGAGAGTGCCAAAGTCAGAAAGCAACTGATCTGTGAAGCACTTAATGTTTTCCGGAGTAAAGAAAGAGAGATGGATGATAAACATGGTTTGAACAGCAATCAAAACACATCACTTACCAGCAAGAGTCCTAGACAGTGGCAAATGTATGCTGACAGGATCTGCAGACACTCTGTAAGGTCTGCTCTCCAGGGTATGGCCACATAAGTGAAATACTGTCTTCTCCCGAGAGCGGCCATTTGTGCTGCATCTCATCACAGCTTTATGGCATTCTCTGTAGGACCTGAGCAGCAGCTCCTCCTAGAATTTAAAATACATGCACAGGTTATATTTAAAAATCATGCAATCCATCCTTTCTCTCTTTGTCACACCCAGATTAATTCTTCCAGACCTGTTTTTTGTGGAGAACTATATCGAACAATAGTGAGCTTTTACAAAAGCTGTAGTTTCAAAAGCCCTCAGGAAGATTCACAAAAGGCATGCATGCAAGAGTCCCAGAAAATTGATATACTTACATCACAGGCACACCACTCCTGGAACATCAAAAGAATGTTCTTGAGCTGCATCTGTATAGCAATAGCTGCTTCCCAGTCAGGGTCCACCTCAATGTGCTGACCAATCTGTCTTTTTATCTCCTCCATTCCCTGAAATGGAAATCCCACAAAATACTCTGTCTAAACCAGTGATCACAGGCTTAACACAACAGAAAATTTCACAATCAAAAGGTAAAATACATGTAAAATCTGATGAGTATTACTTCTATAAACATGACTTCTTCACCCACTCAAACCAGGAGCTGAAGAATTTAATATTGTAATTGCATGTTTATATCCATTATAGTATTATGGGGAAAAAGAGGAGCTGTAATCTCTTTACAATACAATATTAGAAAGAAATTATTTAAATGTATGGTACCTGCATACAAGTTAGAATCCTTAGGAAAGAAACAAATCCTTCTAAAAACCGCTCCCTCAGACGGTCTGTCCATACTGTAGGCTTGCTGACTAAGACATACCTGTCCCCAAAGAAAATACTGTCATCCTTTGCTCAGACTTCTCTTATGCTTATATTTCAAGAGTTCTCGAAATACAACTGTTTTCAATTGTTTTAATACCATCAATTACATCACCAAATTACATCACCCTCCCCACCTTAAAGTACTCAGAAATTTTTCCCAAATACTACAACTACTAGTAGCTTAGTGTGACCTCATCATTGGAAATTAACAGGTTTTTTTTAATTCCAAGGTATTCGGGGTGGTTTGGTTTTACATGACTCAGTTTATTAGAGCAAGTTGGTACCAGTAAAAGTCAAAAACCCTATGCAGGTAAGGATTATCCCAGAATGACAGCAAATAGGAGACAAATTTCCCATACTGTCTTACAGTAGATATATTTTATTTATTAATGTAAGTATTATATGCAATTGGATAATTGAAAAATCAAAAATTGTTTTTACAGAATGTAATTTTAGTATTTTAAAATTTTAAGTTTCCTCTGAAAAAAAAATCAGTATTTCATGAGTGTTTTTTGAGGGGTTTGGGTTTAGTTTTAAAGCAGTTTTATCATCAGACTCCGAATTGAAATACCTCATCACAGTACCGATTTTTCTGGAGCTGCTCTAGCTTCTCAGCCTTACACTTACCTGAGGTCATATATTACTGCATATACCCGGTTCAGTTTGTCCTGACTATAGCCTTGGAAGTTGAACTTGTCATTTTTGTCTAGGTACTCTGGAAGCACTTCTAAAAGTGTCTCTGTAATGGTGGTGATTACATTTTGCTCTTCAATAAGATGTCGGGCCTGCAAGAACAAAGAAAATTTTTTCTTCCTATTTTTGTTAGATGTTTTTGTCAAAGTATTTTTTTCTTTGAATCCAATCTTTCTGATTAAAAATTATTTGAAGCTTTTGCAAAGAGCCCAAAATAAAAAAACTCCCACAGAATTTATTGCATAGGAACACAACTGCTATCAACTTTGTATGTTTGTTCAATTCTGACAGCATCTATATAATGGATATGCTGGTTCTTTTCTAGAAAGATTATGTAGAAAAGAATTTTTACATTAGTACTTCAGCCAAGAAACATATAACCTTTAAAATTTATAGATATACTTCCTCTCTATATTTCACCCCCACAAAAAGACATTTAACCATTTTTTACCCCCTTGCTCTGTTTTTAAAGTCACATAGGAAGGTAAATGTGAGCAGTAAATAAATACACAAAGTTAATGGACTGTACAACGTGCCAAGAACTTATTTGCATTCCCTCTACGTTCCGTAATGAATTTTCACAGCAACTCAAGTTCCTGCTTTCATATCAGCCTTAACAAATCTCAAAATCATTCATATTCAACTCAGCAATGCACAAAGACTCCCTGCCAAATACAACAATCTGCAAAGGTGGCACTGCTAGCAATTCTCAAACTCATTTTACACCTCTAGCAGAGACAGGCTGTACATACCAGAGTAGGTACGGTGAACATCTGAACCGAGAGTGCTGTCACTGAGAGAACTCTGTCATGATCATCACTGATGTATTCCTTTTGCAATGCCTTGTAATACTAGAAAAAGAAAGTATTGGAGACATTAAACAAATGTTCATAAAAATGTTTACTTTTTTACTTACAAGAATTACATCTCAATGTGTTTCTCCCACCTAATAGAATCAATTCCAACAAAAACAGCACAATGCCCTCAATGCACCAAAGCAAGTCAATACAGCCCCCACTGCCTTAATACTTAATACAAATTTAACTGATTTGCCAGCCTGGAACCAAAATTATTTTCTCCTACTATTATATTCTCCTACTATAATATAAATTATTATCTCCTATATTCCCCTGAAAAAATGTTAAATATCTGGAAAAAAAAAAAAAGACATTAACTTCTTATAAAACAAGTCTTCCCCCTGCAGTGAACTGCATGGATAACTATTCAACAATTGTCTGAGAAAGACATGAACAATGAGTAATGCAAGTCTTTGTTTGCTTTGTTTCAGTCCAGAGAAAATCATGAAGTATCAATCATCTTTATCAGAATTAGAGAGTCTCACCCTAAAACAAAAAAACACTTTGTCTTATGTTTTGTATATTTCTTTATTATTGTATCTAATTTTCAAAAAGAAAGGCCAATTTCAGTTGCAGTTCATCTGGCATTTCACTAGATACACAGAATACTGACAATATGGCATGCAAACAAGCATATCTCTACATGAGTCTAAGGAACAAACCAGAAACATGGGAATTAATTAACTGCACTCCATAAAGGCTGAGCTAGTTATTGAAGCCCTACTTGTTTAAAATTAATTACTTATATTGAAACAATTTTCGGTTTGGGGGGAAATTTCATAAAGCTAGTACAAATTCATAGCATAAAAACTAAACTATTTACCTTCACAAATTCCACAGCAAAAAGTTTTTTGTATTCCATTTCCATGAAAAAACTACTGAAGATCAGTTCATGAAGAACCTTCCTTGCCCCTGCAAAGAGCCAATACAATGCATGTCACTTTGTTGTACTAAGACGCAGCTTTTTGTGAAAAAAAAGGAACCAATTACTAAACTATAATTAAAAATCATTAAAAGCCTTGAAATGGTTATGAAGCATATGAACAAAGTTATTAATTTTTTTTCGGGTTTTGACATTTATTGATATGTATTTAAAACACAGGGTAAGCATCAAGTCACTCAGGGTCAGGTTGCATTTTGTAAAAAATTTTTCAAGATACATAAAGCAGGACAAATTGAGATGGCAAATATACACCCCAAATATAAATTAGCTCAGCTGTAAAGATTAAGGCTGTACAAAAACCATATGAACTGTATAAACCATATAAAAACCATGAAGAAATGTAATTCTACACACTTAGCACTTACTTTATATGTTATACACAGGAAAAGTTAATTTGCCTCTTCAGTTTATAGCAACATGGATACACGAACCTTTATGAAGTCTTGCATCCCATAGCATCAACTTGCTTATAAAGCAGGGCTTTTCAGATCCGACTTCTTCTTCGAGACATATTTGACAAAAGATCTGGCGGAAGTCACCTGTAGGGATGAAACTACTCATTTGTACAAGAATGCTTCAGCAATTAAATTACAGGACACAAGAAAATTAGAATGACAGAATTCTACTCCTTAAAAGAAGAAAAAAAGAAGGCACTTAAGAATTACTTTTAACATTTTTTCTCAATGAACATACTCCCATATACCCTTTGCCGCACTGATTTCTTCCTCGTATTCTTGCCTACTTAATTTAATAAATTCCATGATGCAGAGGAGTATTTTAAAATTTAGACAGCTTTGCAAAGGAGATCCATTAGAAGCCTTTACTATGTTGGCACAGAAATGCCCAGGGCTAAGCAAGTCTCTGCTAGTCACTGCCTCAGGCCTTGAAAGTCAGACTTTTGTAGAATTTCAGAAATTCTTTTATATTCTCTTGCACCTATCAGCAAAAACAGTACTTGAAGTAGTTTTGGGGATCAACATATCGCAGCCAACCACTGGTTTTTAATGTTCAAAAGTGAGGCCTTATGTTACTAATTTGGAAAGGAAAAGTGAAGAGTCATGAATCAAATTCCTGACAACATGGAAATTAACATTATTACATGTTTCTTGATTCATGTTCTACCACTTGAAACAAAACCACGGAAAGAATTACAAAAAGGTACAATTCTGATCTATGCATTTCAAGTGAAAGATCAGCAAGTGTTCAGAAAAAAATGAGAAGAAATTCACTGTTTTAACAAAGTTTACGAAGGGGCTAAAGCAGACCACCAGATTTACCTATCAAGAAGGAGGATAAGGAGTAACTAGAGCCTTAATCTATGTATATTTGTACTGTGTGGAGAAATTTTACAATGGCTTTAGCGTGGCAAGACACAGGTATGAAAAATACAGTAACAAATCAAAAGTACATTGATTCAGAAATCTTTAAAATCACAAGCATCATCAAACATCAGAACAATGTGTGAAAGCTTCAATAGACTTTCCACTACTGGAAAATTTTTTTAATTAAGGTTTTGTTTGTTTTATTGACACTTTCTAATGAATCACAGCTATCAAATCTGAAGCAGGAATTAATGTAAGCAGAGGATGTATGTTTTCACTGATAGAGATGCTCTGCAGCTTTCCACCAGCACTGAGGAGGGCAACTTTTAAGTAAAGGAGTCACACACTGAGTGTGTGTGATGCTGAAAGTGAGAATAATAAAACTTTGAGATAGTGCTCCATCAGGGAAACAAATATTTATTTCAACAAGAAGGAACAGAAAAGTACTGCTATTCATGACCTCACTAACGGATATCAGCACCCATGCTACTGCATTATTAATTTTCTAATCAGGAGGAACATGAAAGTATTTTAATTAAGGGAGTATCATATATAACACTGCTAAATTCATTCAAATACTGACATGGCATTATTGTAACAAAACCCAATAATGCTTACTTGAATAGCTCATGAGTTTGTTCAGCCAAGAACCAAGGCGCAAGGCAAACTTCTGGTGTGCCATAACATCAGCATGCAGAACCTCCACGTGAAGCGGTCGTTGAGAAACATTTTCAGAATGCCTCTAGGAGTCAGGTAAATATTAGTACATACAAAATAAAATAACTTTAATTTCATTATTTGTTTTCACCACCCACCATCTCTCCCAAGCAAAACAAAGAAAACAGTTCTATGTTTTATTTCTGAAGATATCTACCTATTTCTCTTATCTCAAATGTGGTGGTGTAAATTCAATTTCAAAAAGCTCACAGGCAAGTTATAAAATGATGGAAGTACTAAGCTAAAGACTGTACAGCAGACAAATAAGTGCTCAGTATTAATACTAATTAGGTTGGTATGAGGTGCTTTTTTGTGAAAAGTACTTTAGGAAGTTACCTTAATTTCTTCTTTTGCTTCCTGACAAGAGGCATAATGTCCGGCCTTAACAGCTCTACGACCCTGTTTAAGAAAATATTGAGCATGAGACCAATATAAAGCAAATGCAAAACGGCACAAGTCTGACCCCTGCTATGTTTTTTATACGTAATAGAAAAACAGGGCCCAACATCACTCACAGCACTATTAAACATCTAGAAGCAAATAAAAATTAACATTAATTGTCTGTAGAAAAAAAGCTATCTAAATTAACAACACAACAACTAAGTAAAGTTTGAGTATCTTATTATTAAATAAGGAAAATTCATGTACACATTAAAACAGATGGAAGAGATTTCTGCAGAATATTTTAAATACAAACCATAACAACTTTCCTCCTAGCACAAAGTACATGAAATCGCAGGGTATAACCAGAGATATGTACTTCCTAAACAAGTTCTCCACACCTGAGAAACAGGTGCTGACTAAGGCACATGGCTGAGCAACTCTTTCTCTCCTCAAGCTCCAGCAACCAGAAACAAAGATTCTATAAGCAAGTGACTGTAGTAGTAACTCAGTGCTTAAAAGATGACTCTCTCCAACATCCCAAAAGCACTAACCTCTTTATCTATGGCAGTCGTATGCAACTGGGCTTCACCAAGTTCACAGCCAAGTGCCCTCTGCAGGCTATAGATGACATGATCATAAGAATGGTGCTCATCATTGAAAAGGACACAGTAGTAGCTGTCTACCTTCTCTCTGCTGGGAAAAAGGTAACATAGCATACAAATAGAAGTAAAATTGCAAGTAGTGTCCTATCAAATACAAGCAACAGCTTAATTGACAGCTTGGGAAGAATGTCAAATACAAAAAAAAAAGTTACTCAAGTAAATCAAGCATATTCTTCATGCTAATGACAGCCCCCCAACATCTATGCCAGAAAAAGCCACAGAAATTATGTATCAAGTACAAAAGAGAAGTGTTTAAGTAATTTGATATTCTCTTATAATTTCCTTTCTCTGCTGTTTTATGAATCCATTTGTTTCGTAATATGATACACAGCCTTTTTCCATTTTCATAGAATCATGGACTAGTTTGAGTTGGAGGGGACCTTTAAAGTTCATCTAGTCCAGCCACCCTGCAATGAGCAGGGACATCTTCAACTAGATCAGGTTGCTCCGAGCCTCATCCAACCTGACCTTGAATGTTTCCAGGGATGGCGCATCCACCAACCCTCAGGGCAACCANGCGCATCCACCAACCCTCTGGGCAACCAGTTCCAGTGTTTCAGCAACCTCATTGTAAAAAATTCCTTCTTGTATTTATTCTAAATCTACCCTCCTTTAGTTTAAAACCAATAGCCCTTGTCCTATCGCAACAGACCTTGCCAAAAGGTCTGTCCACATCTTCCTCTCAAGCACTACAGAAAGCATCCTTGAAAATCTGCCAGCTCGGCTTGGCACCCCTATCCCTTAGTGTCCCAAGAGAGTCAATGGCACCCGGTGGATCTCTCCACTCTCCTGACATGTCTTCCCCTGTGCACTAAGACCTGCTGCTTCACTATGGATCAGGCTGGCTCAGGAGCACTTCCCTTCAGTGACTGATGGAAGGCAGTCACACACCACTTTCCTCCCTGAAGAATCAAAAGCTTTTGTCTGCATAACTCTAGGTCAAACATACCACAGTGCTGTTTACAGGGATTTCAGCACTAATGTCTGCATGAATATGAGAATATCCCAGGCAAAATTATAATCCAAGTTGCTAATGCATTGTAAAGAAAGTTGGAAATACTCCCTACCTAATGGTGAGCTCCACAGGCAGCTCCTTCTCTTCCTCCCAGATAAGCATATCAACAATGTATTTTATCACAGATGGAAACACCCTCCTAGAATGCTCCATAATTTCTTCATTCAACTGACATTCAGAATTCTGTAAAACATGAGATACTATTAATATGGAAAAGAACCTGAAAAAAATTTAAAGGGAGTTGGTAGAACACCTTATTAATATAATAGGAAATTATACTATAATATGTATACATACACCATATAATATATATATACATACTTGTACTATAATCAGGAAATTATCCTTTTCATGATTTTCAAGCAAATTAACCTCACCTAATTTCTTATTTTCAAAGTTATTTAATCCCAAGGGCTCTCAGTAATATTCCAACAGTTTCATCTACCTTTCTTTATGCATCCATATTTTATCTAGGACTAGACTATGAAAGGCCTCATCAAATATGTTAGCTTCACTTTTTTTTTTAAACTTGCATTCAAAAAAGCTGATTGACAGCTTTCTGCATTCCCATACACATTAAAAGTTTGCAGTGCAGACCAAGCAACAAGCTCCAAGTGGTAAACAAATTACTCCTTAATGCAGCTTCAACCATCTTCATCTCTGAAATCCATTAACCTCCTTCAAAAAGAAGGATGAAAAAGTGAAGGAAAACTTTGTCTCATTCTTCTGTAAGACAGTGCTTTTTATTCTTTTTCCATCTGACTTTTTTGCCAGATCATAAATAACAGCACGTTTGCTACAAAACCATCAGGGATTAGGGGTCTGCGTGCAATGACAAATGCTAAGGTTTTTTATCCTGATTATCTCAGAATGAAGGACTCCGAAAAAAATCCTGTGGGTTTTTTGTTATTAAATTAGTTTATTAAAAACTCTGTGGGTTTATTCACAAATTTTACCCGAAGCAACTAATTTGCCTACATTCTCTTTAAGAATTCCCTGTAAGATGGCATATTTCTTGTTAATATGCTCCTTTACAAGGTACAATAAGCACGAGATATCCTAGCATAAGAGGTTAGTTCCAAGGCATAGAAAATTTTTTTTAGTTATAGTGACGGATCACACACCAGAAGTAACTGACAAATGCAATTGTTCAGTAATGCAGTAATGTAGAAAAGAGAAAATATTAAAATCGAGTACTACTTCTAAACATTTGCTAACCACTGGGAAACCAATTATTTGTAAATAAGAACTGACTAATACACTTTACAAAGAAAAGAACAAGAGACTGCAATTTTAATTCCAAATGAAAGACTCAAGTGCACAAGACAGGTAGATGAAACTGTCTCCAAACAAAAAGCAAAAAAGCCAAAGGATGTCTAATATATATGTTTGATCCCCAACACCTTGACCAAGGAAACCCTAATTTAAATTGACTTATACAATACACATACATTCATATACAGGAATAAGCACTTTTTAAAGTAAGAAGGTAACATTTAAAATATTTATTAATTTCACTTTAAGCAATATTATTACTTCTTTCGGAGAACTTGATGCTCCAGGCTCATGTTTAGTACACAGTGGTCCAGCCTTCCATGCCTCTGTATCCCCACAGTCACAAAATCCACCTCCAGTGGAGCTATGCATCTGGAAAAACCATGCACTTCAGTCATGAAATATGCACGTAAAAAGCAAGAGGAAAATAGCAATGTGCATTATTTAAATCAAACACAAGTATAAACACCCACTTAAAAATGGAAGAGTCGCTGTATAACCAATGGACTTACCACAAGTTTTTTTCCTTTTTTTTTAGATAAAAGGAGACTTACTAGTGGAGAAGGGAGGTAAAAGGTAAACTTTTTGAGCAGAAAATTAAGGGGGAAATACAGTTGCTGCTACAGAAAGGTATGCAAGTCCTAAGTAAGTGTAACTTGAAAATAAGTGAAAAAGCCTATGACTGATGAGTGTTTCATAAATGGCAAAATAAGTATTTCTGGGTTTATTCACAAAATTATAGCAAAGCTGTTTAATGCCTTCTTTAAAATTACTTCATGAAGGTAGAAAATAATATTAAAAAAATGTGCATATTAAACAGACATTTAGTAGTACCTCTACTTCAAACCAAAGAAAAGATTATACCTTTAACTTTGCATTGCACTTTCAGAAGGGTACAAATTCTGACTCTGCATTTTGGCAAAAAGTTCAGACAAAACTCAGGCAAAAACAATAATCCTTAGCTTCCTCCAACTCCCCGATCTTGACATAAGTCTAAAAAAACTCAGTGACCCAATAAAAAGACATTCAAAAATCTGTTATTTACCTGAAACATTTTCAAATAACCTGATCTAATTAGACATGCTTTGAGTAGGAGGCTGGACTAGGTGACTTTCTTAGGTCCCTTCCAACATAAATTATTCTATGAATCTTAAAAGAGCATATCCTGTATTCTTCAGATGAATATGCTACAAATCTGCTCCCATCTGACCACCTATTTCCATAACTGATGGTTTGCCTGAAGAGTTCACTGAAAAACAGGGAAATGACAACAGCTTCTCAGCCCAGCTGTGGTTCCAAAGTGCTCTGTAATCATTACTGTCTGTTTTCCCTGGGTTTTCACCTTATTTATTTCCCAACAGAACTGACTGGGACTTAGGACACAACTGTCATTTTCACTCACAGCTCTTTGCTCTGACCTACACTTCCATGAAATTGCCAAAGAGAATAACACCGTATGCATTCATAAACACTCCTTTATCTTTTGGTTCTTCAATTAGCAAGTTGCTGTTCTTAGAAGCTTTACGTTTACATAGTTAGAAACACAAGAGAGAGATTAAGTAATTCAAAAATCGCACAAGTTTGGTTTTTTTAATGATAAAATTACTAATGGTTTATATGCAGTCTATTATAGCCTCAAAAGAACTGCTCTAAAGCTACAAGTACCATTCCTTAAAATAAGATTTTCCTACCTTGTACCGGTGGTTCTTGTGAATGCTGTTCTGGAAGCAGTCAATACAGAGTACACAAGTTGGATCAACTGCACAGTCTCTGCAACAAAAATGGTAAGTGGAAAACTTTCTAAAACAAACACCTGAAATTTTCATGCACAAAAGAAAATGTTTCTCTGAAAAAAAGAAAAATTAAGATTAACAACAGATTCAAATTATAAAAATGCTGACTTTTATCATCTTTCTGTGACATGGAGTAACCAGTCTTTTTAGGTTTGAACCATGTACTCAAACCTGTTGTTATATCAAATTCAGTCAAAAACATGCTCAATTGCCACTTTCAAAACTTGATGCTAACTTTTCCTGGTTTTGCTAAGAATAAACAGCTATGAAAACCAGTGCGGAATCTGAATTACCCTTTATTATTGTTCCCAACATCTGTAGTCAGTTTGCCAATTAAACTTTTGCTACACTTCTACTAAGTTATGTTTCTAACTTTTAAAAAACAGTTAGAAGTTAAAATCTGAAAAGAATTCCTTTCTAAATGAGATAGGAATATTACTTTGAAATGTATATTATACATTTCAATATACTTTGAAATGTATACTATACATTTCAATATACTTTGAAATGTAATTTGTACAGTTTCACTCATGCACTTAAATACCTGAAAATATGGAATCGCACTCATGGGCAATCTAATTCCATTTTATCCTATGTTTCACATACATACTTTTTTATACTGCCTTTTTCCCTAAAACATGGTCGCTTTTTTCTTTAATGCTGTTTTATTCAATGCAAAATGTGGATGACAGGTGCTAAATGACAACATATCAAATTTTTTACTTTATACCATTGTTCAACATTTAGTTCAAGCCTCTTTTACAACTAAATACCATGGCAATTCTGATGACAGAAATAACTTCCTTTCAAACCTTCAGGGTATAATAATCACTACAATAATTTAATACTTCAGTAACATTCATTTATTACCATAAATCTACTGAAAGGTGAATTAAAGAAAAATGAAGCCAGAAGTGCCTGCTAGATTTGATTACCCAATTCAAGACATTCAGATTTTAAAACTTCAGAGTACCTTTTATTTTTATCATTTTAGAACCTAAAGCAAACAGATATCTAGCTTCAGTTGTAGTAGTACGTACAGTATCTCATATAAATACTACCACATTTTTGCAAGACTGGAACTCAAAAAAAATAAGAAAGAGACCAACTCTGAGATATTTAGCTTTGTCTTTTTGCCTGCTACCATACATGAACTCTGTAGAGGAAGAGAATTATTCCCGTTCCAGCAGCACTAAACTGCCTTGACCAGCTTCTTTGCTTTGTACAACTGTCCCACTCACTACATATACACTTTCTAGTACACACAGCAGGACTTCTTCAAAGACCATTCTCTTTTAATACACAACACTGATTCCTAGAAAAGGCTGAAGAGTATGTGACTGATTAAAACTTCACAGCGTAATTCATAAACAATGTTTACAGAGAGCTTTAATTTTGACATATCCTGAATTCTAGGGGATGGATTTTTTACTCGTAGTGCTTTTTATCCTTAATAATATTCTTTCAGTATTTCTAATTAAATTTTCTAGGCTTTTATAATAAACTGAAAAATAGAATTAACTATGGCAATAGCATCATGTTAATGCTCATGAATTGCCAGAACAGTTGCAATCTTTACATTCACCACAAAGACTGCTGGCTTTTTAATATTAATATATTTTTATTCATGATACTCATTAATGTATTTGTATTTAGAAGAATTAATAGAATTAATTCCATCAAATCAATGAGCTGTCACCTTTCATATACTCCAAGATGAGAAAAAAAGGTGAAAAAATTACCATTAGCAGCACAACTGATTTTATTAAAGCACTTTGCTGCATTACCTCAGATGGGAACATTGATGACAACACACCTCCATTCTTACCTGCAAGAGTATGTTGTCTCCCCTCCTTTGAACACCTTTCCACAGAGCTGGGAGGTTCCACTCTGTTGTAGTTTCTCCAGGAATATATCCGGGTCCTCCCCAAACAAATAACATTCCAGGGGGTATAATATTGCTGCCTGAACCATTTCTTCTTGTTTCTCCAGCAAGGGGTCCATTTCAGCTGAGTAAATATTTGGCACATGTTTTGCCAAGCACTGTAAAAATGTAGCTTGGAAGTCGAATCTTTCATCACACCACTGCAACAAAAAGTACACCCATGGATAAACAAACAAAGAAGTAAATATAAAGAAAATAGGATTACACACTTCTACTGTGAACTCAGAAGTCTTTCCTACATCAGAAGTCAGTTCCTTGAGCAACAAAATCCAAGAAACCATGGATTCATGGTAATTTTTCCGCTATTTTCCACCACAGTACCCTTTGTTCCTTTGAAGTCTTCTACTAAAACACTCTAAGGCAAGAGCTGGCAAGTGCTATGTTACAGTAGAGTAACCCATGCACTAATTAATTTTCAACTACACTCTTCACAACAGGCCAACCAATACACAAAGCTTGATGTCTGTTCAGCTGCTGACAAATGGAAAGAATTGCCAGAGCTGGGAAAAGTTTGGGATTCATTCTTTTGCCTGCTGATAGTCACAAAATATGTACCAACTTAATGGTCTTCTGAAAGTCTTGTAGAACTGATCAGAGGTCAATAGCTACTGAGGGAGAAAGAAGCCCAAACAATCATATAAGCTTGTCATTGGGAAACCAGACTAAAATGCAATTTCATTTTTGTAAGACAATTCGTGAAAGTACTTGTGTTTTGACTTGAGGTTCTTACTGTATTTTTTAAATGCAGGAGGGTGGGATGTGGCCCCCTAGCATGCTCTCTTTGCAAAGCACAAGAGAATCCCAGCCTGTACCCTTCTATCTTAATAACCCATGTTCCCAAGAGATGGTGCAAGTTTAGCTTCCGCGTTGTTGGTCCAGAGCACGTCACAGCTTCAAGAACCACAGGGCTAAGCTTCCCTGAAAATCTGCCAGAAGTGTAAAATGGGTTCTCACGCAGTCGAACTCACAAGCATTTCATGCATTCTTGTGCAAAGCTTTTAATTCTATTTAAATGTTGTTCCAAGAAGAGAGGACAGGAAGTAGGAAAGGAGAGGGAACAAGGGGAGCGAGAGAACTTTCTCAGGCAGGCTGTCTTTCTGGTAAGCACACTAAAATATATCCTCAGCCTGTATATCACCAAGGAAATACCCATTATACTCACAAGAGAAACAAGAACATTATTTTCCTTATTTCTAAAAGCTGCATCAGGCTAAACTTCAGACCTATCCCATACCCTCTGTGCCTCCTATGAGAAGTAATTTATTCCTTTCATCAAAATCTTTTTAGTATATTACGTTCAAAAGTATAAAATTACACACAAAACTATCAACAATACAAAATAAGCCAAATGAAGCACTCCTCTAGGCTAATATTGACGGTCCAATGCTAGCTTGGTCCCCTTGTGCACCCATATTGAAACGCAGGTTTGAATACCTCAACAGTTTGAGAAGTCCCACTTTCCCTCTGCTCATTCACTCCCTTACCTGAGCTCATACGTGTCAAGTGCTCAGGTGCTACAGCTATAAAAAAACATATGAATTGATAAATTGATAGGCTTTTTGTTTTTATTGACAGGATGAGCTGTCTAGACAGGATGAGAAGTCTAGAAAAGCCAAATTGATAGGCAAGGCAGTTGCAAGCCTAGATGGGGCTCACACTGCAGGTTTCTGCCCAGCCCTGGCATAAGCAGACTTGAGAGGCTGTGGAAATGCCATCCTTTGACACATTCAAAAGCCAACTGGGCACGATCCCGGAAAACTTCTTCTAGGTGACCCGGCTGGAGCAGGGAGTTTGAACAGAACAACCTGCAGAGGTGCCTCAATCATTGTGTGATTCAAATGCCTCATAAGGAGAAATCTTATTTCTTTGTCAATCTCTATTAATCTTCTAATTTCTGCTACTACTAACCTCTACAGAAAAGTAATTTTCCAGATTTGATTCCACTCCAGAGTAAATTTGAAATACAGTGCTGAAAGAGGCAGAGGCCATGAGAAAGCACAATTAAGGAAGAAACACTACCATGTAACCAAAATACTACTATCAGTCAGCTCTCCACAGCCCCGCAGGTACTCACACCCTACTCACAGGGGCCCACATGCTGTAAGCTAACAGAGGAGAGCCCAGAGGAAGCAGGCCTGAATACACTCTACTCCAACAGACACTATCCCACCGGAAAATATTTTTGGGCTGCAAACTTAAAATTACTGGATTTAGGAAAAAGAATCACCTCTACATTTGGAGCAAATTAGAGCCTCATCTCAAACCTGAATTCTGAAATTGCTCAGCTTTTAAGTATTTGTATTAGTGACCTTTGTAGAGTTCTTTCAATGGGTTTCTTGGTCATTTTCTCAATTTTAATTAAAGTTTGCCAAAGAAACAGCTACACCATACACACGGCCCTGAAATAAAAGCCCCACAAACAGTGACTAGAATGAGCTAAGGGAGTTCTCACTGCAGCAGCACACCACAACCTTTCCTGCAGAGGCAGAGTAACATCGGCACCATGTTGGCGGACATTCACAGGTATCGGAAACAGCAGGCAAAGGTGGCACTCAAGAACACGACACTAGCAAAGAATGCATGTTGAAGATACAGTGTCTCCTACCTCTTCTTTTATACTTCATATCTCTAACCTTCTCCAGACCCATCTCTTTCCCTCTTTTAATCACACATTCCTGTCACATTCACCTTTTATAAGATGAGGATAATTCTCAAACTGCATGAAAGAGGAAGAAAAAGGGAGGCAGGAGGAGTTGCAAAGCTGGGTTTCTCAAGAGTTAGCAGTTTTGTCAGAAGAGCAGACACAGAAACCCCTTTGTCCACCACATTTGATTTGTGCTGTGAAACAAAATTTGTCATCTTTATTGACTCTTCAGAAGAATACTGTGACAGAAGCACTGCTTCACAATACCACTTGAGAGTAAACCATTAGGAAACAATTTCTTGTCTTGCACGGGAAACATCTCCTCCTCTGTGGGATCAGACTAATATTTCCTCCCACGGTAACCACAGAGATTTTCCCAAATGTCCATTTCAACCAAACATGCAGATTTATCTGACACATAAAAGGAGAGTGTGTAGCTTTTTCCAAACCCTTTAGATAAGCACCATGCCAAACGGTCAGAGATTGAGAAATTATATTTGCCTACAAATACTGCTACAAAATATGCAAAATATCTGTCATTGATATAGAAAATATATCCATATCCAATTTTGTCTTTCACAAACATTCCATTTATGAATACTACAAATAATAACAGAAATGAGACAGAAGGAAGTGTATAAGGAAAAAAGGGAAAAAAAGTTAACAACACTCTCAATTCACTTTTCACCTGCAGACCAAGCATCAAATGAGATTTCTCGCCACTATGACAGAATTTCTCTATCATTGCAGAGGTTTATCATGTACATTAATTCAGTAGCTGTTGCTTCCATGACAATTTTTGATCTACCTTCTAAGCACAGTTCTCTTGGAATTCTGAAGTCTTTTCAAACTAACAGCTTGCACGAGGCAATATTATAAAAAGCAGCTCTACTTTAACAGCACTGATTGACAAGCTGATCTTTTAGTGCAAAAGTGATTGCCTAAATTTCAAGACTATTTTTAGATCTATACATTAATCTAATCAGTGAAAAGAAGGAATATTAATATTTATGAACATTAAACAACAAATTATGAAGGAACAGACACTACCAGTAGCATGAACTAAAACCTGTACCTGGTCCAGCATTCCAGTTAAAAGGAATAGCAAAATACTTCGTTATGCATAGCAAAAGTCTGCCAGGCACGAGATGACTATACCAGCCACCTGTCAAAGCAGCTAGAAGAAGCAGGATTTCAAAAGTAAATATTTAAAATGCTGGGGACATACTGATTTCAAGCAGATGCCATTCAACATAAGTACCAAATGCATAAGGCAGTTCTACTTTAATGCACAGAACAGTTGTTACAAGTTAAACAGAGATCAGCAGGACAACATCTCAGAAAACTTTTATTCTGATATTGTCTACCCAATCGAGGAAACACAAGACACTTTAAAAGGATAAATATGCACAAGATGTTTGATAAGTATGCAGAATACTTAAAATTTCTTTGAAAAGAAAAGTTCAAAGGATTCTTGAACTAACATTTTCATATAAGGTTCTGCTTTCAAAATTTTAGTTCAATTTTTCCTTATTATTTTGGTTTAAAATTATCCGGTTTTTAATGCACTGAAAAACAGATCCAACTAGAGTACAGAACACCTTGGCATTATTTTTAGTAAAAACAACAAGGAGACAAGGCAATCTATTTCAGCCTCAATGACATATATTCCACAAAGAAGAGGCTTAAAAAATAAACGCTAGAAATTAATTAACATACTTCTTCCCTGCCTCAAATCAAACTGAACTTTTTTTTTTGTTAGGAGCATAAATTCTACCTCTGGAAGAGCACAGTTCAGGGAGTTAGAATGGAAACTTACTCTATTTGTTTTGTCACATTCATAACAGGAATTATGTTGTTTCAAATTCTCCAACAAAGCACAGCCGATGTTTTAGTAGAGAATCTAAGCTTTAAAAATGACTGTTTAGAACTCAAATACAAAATATCTGTTTTCTGATGCAGTCAGCTCCTTTATATAACACGGCTAAAAAAACCAAACCATAGTACGAAACTTTAGTATCCAGTCTGCTCTGGTTAGCAGTAATTACACTAAAAGAAGCAAGTTAGGTTTCAAAAGTTACTTTCCCTCGGCACAACATGGGTAACACTCAAGACTGTCTAACATTGTCCTAACAAAACATCAACTTTGACCTGAAGACATAAAAGAACTTTTTGATCTCTACAGTCATCTAACTTTGGCCCCTGAGCCAAAGCAGGGTGCCAATTCATGTCAAAAGATGCTTTAATGATGCAGGTGTTTGCCCACTGGGAATGAGACCCAAAAACAGCACAGACTACTAAAGCTTTGTCTACAGTACAATCTACCTCCAGCAGTCGCCAACAACTACCAGTTTAGCTGAACCAGAGCACATGGGTGACCACCAGAGAAGGACAAGTAACCACCAGCACCATCTGTTACTGTTTCAGCTGCTGGACAGCTAGAACTAATGTCTTCTTCAGGGTAAACAATGCGCAGACCCAAGCTGCTCAACCTCTTGGAAACTGCAGGTCACTTTTAAATCACAGGCACCTCCAAAACCACAAGAGCACAGCTGCAGCTCATGGAAAAAAGCATCTGAAACTGAACTGGTGCCCAAGGAGACAAATGGAGTCAAATCATGGCCTGGAGTTCTCCCTGCCATGCTAGAGGTATCTCTATCGTACCTCCCTACCAAGTGGACACTCCAGCCTCAATACGCTGCAAAATTAGCAGGATACTACTACTAAGTAGGTTCAACAGGCAAAACAGTCAGGAATTCTAGAACTAATTTTCAAGTCTTTGAGGCATGCAATCTAATCGCCTCTTCATGCTCCACATTTTTTGATGAAACCTGCATTTGGTAGATAGCAACAATTAATACTAGAGGAAGCAGGAATTCAGTATCAGTTAGTAAACCAAAACAATGTGCAAAATACATATTTTGGGGGAAAAGTTATTCTCCCTATAAATATGTAAAATCATCTTTGCAGAGTTACTTGTAATATTCTGGGAGACTTTGAAACTGAATTTTAAGTTCTGACTATTCATTTGACAGATCATTTTATTTTTGTTTCTAGAGAAACAAAGGAAATACTTTCATTCTTTCTTTGATTCTTTTGATCCTTAACATCCATGCTGTGGTCTCCCACATTTGAAGAAACAGGACATCTATGAAATGTCTTAGCAAGCACCAGGCTGCACTTCAAAACACACAATTACAGCGAATATTTACAAAGAAATAATTCATTAGTGGAATGGTGGGGGACGCAGGGGGGGAGAAAACAACACCACTGCTATTTCTTTTAAATTTCCTGTGTATTCACACTCACCTGATTTTCCAATTATCATTAAAGTTCCACTGTATACAGACTCACTCAGGATCCCTCAAACACTTTCCCTTACACACCAAACCCAACCTGTTTATCCCTAACTTCTCTACTGCTGTGGCATCTAGGAGACACTGAAACACTTACCTGCTATCAGGAACATCCACTACTTTCTCCTGGAGTCACACACCTCTCACAACTGCAATACTGTAATAGGACTACAGCAACCATACATTGTGCACTTTACGTGAACTCGAGCAAAGATAACAGATACCTTTACAATCAGTTCACCCCTGCACTAACAAAAGCCACAAAAATTACCAATAAGCATGAGTAAAGACGATAGCTGACAGGGAAGAAAAAACCACAGCACTACTCGATGCCATAACAACGTGAAAGCACTTCAATAAATATACAGGGATGCAAACAGGACCTGGGCCATGCTCCAGTTACCTGTTGCAACTTTCACAGCTCCATTTCTTGGTCGTTGACACAAGTGTACAGTAAACACTGTTCTGCCAATACGCTGCACTGTTCTAAACACAGTGGCTTTGACCATGCGCATTTCAGGGCTTAGTTACACTAAGGGATATGATGGCTTACCTAAAATGAAGTTTTAAACAAACTTAGCTTAAGAAAGCAAAATTATACGGACATGTCATCTGGTCTAAGCAGGTCAGTTCAGTTCAGAAGACACTGCAATTCCAAATAAGATGCCTGACTCAGGCTTCACTAATTTCAAGAAATAACCTGCATGTGAATACGAATTATACTCATATTACTACTTGACTACAACACATCTACGGTAGCAGGACTCCTCATATGCCTTCTCTCAACTGTGTAACAGCACTGAATGACATGAAAGATCTGAAATACCTTAAAGTGCACAAGTGCCTGTATCGTCTTTTACATTATGAAACTGATATTTAGAGTTTTCCTGTCCTTAAAGGAAATATCCTAATAATATAAGCTTTTCTCTTCTTGTACACCACAACACCACTTACATCTCAGCTTTTGTTAGGAGTTCTGACTGACAGCAAAAGATGGAACCTTAAAAAAAAAAATCCCTTTTCTTCACAAATCTTACTGAGAAGGTACACATGCATGAAAATTTGAAGATTTAGTGTTAATTTAAAATCCTTGAAACAGCTTAATATCTAAACCCTGCTCCAGGTAGCAGACACAAAGGCAGGCGGGAGTCAAACTGGAATTTGTTTAGAATACAAATGGACAACCAACCAAGGGCTGGATCCAGCCTGCAAAGCAGGCCTTTGTTAGGCCACCAGCAATGCCTGCTAGCCAACTACTAGACAAGCCAAGTCCAGCCCATCAGTCAGCCAAGTAAACTGTGGATGCTGCTAGGAAAGCAAAGAAAGTAAACTCAAGTTTGGTAGACAGGGTTTACTACTTAATCAGCACCCAAATTCAGCCCACTCTCTTCCAGGGCAGCTCAGGAAGCAATACAGCCACTGTGGAGAAGCAGAGGCAGAGACAGGACCTGACTTCAACTAATGCAGCGAAACACCAAGTTGAGTATTTTGAACCACAGTCATCCAACCCGAAGAGCTGGAGATAAATGCAGAGAAGACACCACTGGCTTGGGCTGGGTGCAGAAGAGTTTATTACCTAAGTCATCACCATCTATGATGGTGACCATTCCAGAATCAGGCTGGCTCCTGCAGAACCATTCAGGTAATCCTGCATCATGCAGCCAGCACTCTGGGAAGGCTTGCAGCCAGATGTGGTGCTGCACTGCAACCAATGCCACCCAAAGCCAGAGATGAACACAGGAGCAAGAATCTGACTGCTCTGACACTGAGACAGATTTGACAAGTTCAGTGAGGCCAAAGTTCACCCTGTTTAACCAGCTCTTTCTGCTCCACACAACTTTCCAATTCTAGCACCACAGTGACTTTCAGAACAGCTGTGCACAGTGAAAGCACAAGTCAGGCAGGATGCATTAGTTCTACCTACCTAGTACCATCTTTAGGGCAGCAGTAAAATGGGTGTGTACTGCTTCCAGATCACAGCTGTCTCTGGCATCACTATAGCCAGGTTTGCTATCTAACATCACGAATGCTGTACAACCTAAGTACACACCCCAGGCTTCTCTTCTCCCTTATTTTAACA
This sequence comes from Melanocharis versteri, assembly GCA_013397845.1. Lineage (NCBI taxonomy): Eukaryota > Metazoa > Chordata > Aves > Passeriformes > Melanocharitidae > Melanocharis > Melanocharis versteri. The sequence continues at coordinate 1,508,496 of VZTG01005281.1, read as the reverse complement.
TAACCCCAGCCCCTACTCCCTGTCAAAATCCCTGCAGTTTGCTTGGATGCATGGCAGGCAACACGGTCTGATGGCCAACCACCTTCCTTGGAATAATGATAATTCTGGTCCAGACACTTTCAACTGGCTGAAATCACATAAAAATTAAGACAACTTAGTGGAGCAGCATCACTTTTGAGCAGCACAGGATCTCTTCAACATCTCTCTCTCAGTTTTTCACAACACCACTATCACCAGTTCTATGGATTGCTTGGGCTAACTCAGCCTCTTACGTCCCCAGTTAACGAAAGGCTGATTGCATTGCTTTGCTGCTGACTGCCACTGTTACCTTCAGCACCACTGACTTTATGCACAGCTCACAAGCTTAAGAAATCGCCTGTCTTGGGCTGCAATTTTTGACTCTATGCAATCAAATCACACTTTTTCTAGTTTAAAATTAAATTGTTCCTAATAAAAAAAAATACACACAGAGGCCTGTTTCAATCACAGAAATATACACCATTTAAGAATGAAGTCTGTGACTAAAGGGCCATTCCTAATGATTTGCAGATAATTACAATTCTGAGACAAAGGGTACAAGGAATAATGGTTGTTGGCTTAGTGCTGCCACACGCAAGACAAGTTCCATGAGTAAACACCCTCCTACTTTTATTAGTGGTGTTCAGCATCATGTAAAAAGTAGCTATCTTATAGGCTTGCCAGCACCCAACTTTAAATACCCGCAGTCAACAGTTTCAAAACTACACTATGTGTGCAGACTGTTACAGAAAATAGAACATAAAATGTAAGGTTCCTGATACACATCCGTCTGCCTTCCTTCCTTAAGTCACCAACCTTTGGGTTTTAAACTCCTCTAGATAGTGTTTCAAACATAGTAATCACTACACAAGGTTGTGGAGGAAACCACAGAAGGCACTTACGTGCCACCACTACATGGGGTCAACACCAAATTGTGTTCAATAACAGAATATTAAATCCATAGACGATTATTTTGCAGAACAAAAAAAGAAACAGTATTTCTGTTCAACAAACAACTGTTTCCATCTATGTTCTTTCTAAATAACACTATTTGCTGCTCCACACACTCTGCAGAACAATAATTTGTTACTTAGCCTTTTTTGCTCCACAGTAAAGTCACCTTTAATTAAGAAAGGTAAAGGACTATGGTTAAAAGATGCACATATACACTACAACGTTTAAAGGACAGTCTCTGAAGCTTTCTAAAGTTTGATCTCGTTTAATTCCGTCATTAAGGGTCAACTGCAGACACGGGACAGGGGCTGAGAGATGCTGCGGGGAACTGAGACACACCGCTTCCCCGCGGGCCCGTGACAGCGGCCGGCCGGGCCCAGGGCAGGGCTGGCTGTCCGCTCCCGGGGCAGAGGCGGCGAGCCCCGGGGCCGCAGCCAGCTCAGGCCGCGGGAGCGGGTGCGCGGCC
>VZTG01005281.1:1477892-1506891 GCA_013397845.1 Melanocharis versteri | reverse complement strand
AGCTCCCGGGACGGTCGGCAGGCAAAGGTCGGGCTGATCCTGTCTGCGGAGTTAACGTGGATGGCGTTCCTCTGCAGGCACTTGAACTGGACCGTGTGGGTGTTCACTTCGCGCCCTGCATTACCAAGCCACGGAGTCACAGAATCACAGAATCAATTAGGTTGGAAAAGACCTCTGAGATCATCGAGTCCAAGCTATACGACCAAACACCCCCATATCATCCAGCCCATGGCACTGGCTCTCACGTCCAGTCTTTTCTTATCCACCTCCAGGGACAGTGACTCCACTTCCCTGGACAGCCCATTCCAATGTTTAACCGCTCTTTCTGTGAAGAAATCCTTCCTAATGTCTAACCTAAATCTCCAGTGGTGCAGGGGACTATGTGCCCTCATGCTATTGCTAGTGAGATAATAGCATAAATAATTTCATGTACACAGGTGCAAAGTCACACCACTTCCGTGTGGCTCCCATAACTCTCCCGTACGGGCTAAGCAAAAGGAAAATTTTATTAGCTTGGTGTAGGAGGCAACTGTAGCTTTAGGCAAATGCCTGTCTCCAAGATCAAATTTTTTCCTCCACACCTCCTTCCAACAGCAGATCAAAACTGTTCTGGGTACTTAGCAGATTTGGCAGATTAGGGCGTTTAGTATCTTGATTGATACGCGAGAGACATAGCCTATGCATTGCTGGAAGTTTTCCAGATTGTTGCAGTCCAGTTGCACAATTCCCTGTGTTTGTGCCTTCCTAAGGCTGAGGAAATAGGCAAATAGCCATAGCACTGGATCTTGGGGTCCATATCAAATACCTGCTATCTTTATCAGGAAGACTGCCTCCTTGCACTGTAGTCGTCCTGTTTCAAGCCTCCAGGCAGCTTTTCCATATTCTTCAGTTATGAGTATGGATGGCATAAAGTTTACAGGTGATCTTTTCAGGTATATTCAATGATTTTTCGTATTGCACCCAGCCACAGGTACTCTCAAAATTCTTCTCTTACAGCTTCAGAACATCTGAATGTAGCTCCTCTGCTGTAGCTACCACTCATCTTCATATTAAGAAGTCCTGCAGACTTGTTTATATTTTTGAAATCTGTCACTTAAAATCACCATCGCTGAGACGGGTTTAGGCATGAGGTATAAAAAATACAAAGTGAATTTTGCCATGAGACACTTAACAATTTTATCTCGTTCTGTCTGTCCGTATTGCTGATCTGCACCCAACCCTTTCCAACGGCAAGGCCGACCGCTAACCAGAAGTGTTGTTTGCACAACAACCAAGTTTGGACGGTTATTACTGGAGTCCTCCACCTGTTTTGGCATCAATGCCAGCAATTGTATAATCCAGCTTCCAAAGTAGTCGAGCAAGAGAAGCAAGGCAGAATTCCAGCACAGCAACAAACCCCATCAAGCGGCAGGAGGGCTGCCGGCAGCTCCCCGTGCTGCAAGACAAGTAGCTTGCCTGGCCACATCTTTTAGCTAACTATCAGTGTGGGTTTGCTTTGCTGTGGGACTTTTAGAAGTTATGCTAATGTAAATCAACTGCTTTAATTGAACAAGACTTACTGTTAGACTTACTTACCAAAATCATAAAAAAGAAAAATTTGGAACCCAGAAGCACTGCGAGACAGCAAAGAAAGTGTCAGCAAACCTCTTAAAAAACAAGTTGGCATCACTGCCCAGGCAGAAATGGCACAAAACACCAAGATCTCCATGGATACTACAGTAATAGAGGAAAGAAGAACAACGGAACAGGAATTCAGATCAATTTTAATACAGACAAAATGCTTGGCAGCCTTGCTAGAGGTAAAATAAAATCGTAGAGCTTCAAGGAAGAAAGTGAGCAAGCCCCAGTTTTCAAGATTAATCCTCAAGATTACCTTGCTGATAGTTGTTGATTTAGCAACAGTTCTTCAGGGTGTTTTTTGGGGGGAAGAGTAGACAAGTAAGATGGAAGGCAGCTGAAAAAACACAAAGCAAACATACATGAAGTCCTGCAATAGAGCAGCTAAATTATGAAGAACATCTGAAAAGAGGTGTAATATATTAATGCAGTCTAACTGATCAGAAAAATGGTTTTTCTTGATCAATCAATGCTAATTATTATCAATGCTAAAAATTAAATCTTTGTCCTATGATAAATTATATGAGAAAATATAATTACAATTAAACAATATTGAATTAGAAACTTCTAATACCTGAAGTCGTTTGAGAATACTATGTTAAATATCAAACGGTGATGTGACGTGACAGAAGCTTTTTCACCTAACCTCATACTTAAGACGGTAAGAAAAAAATCTCAACAGTAAATGGGCAGCAGTTAGGAAACTGAGTTGATAGCAAAGAATAACTTAGCAATTATGAAACTGTACAGTTGCTATAGCAAGGTTTAAAATTGTGTGTGTACATATATATATATATAAATGTTAAAAATACCATAAAAATACTTCTGTCAAGAGCAAAAAAGGTCAATTGCCTAGATTTCCGAGCAGGTAGAATTATAATACCGTCAGGAGAAAAAGCGAAAGTTTACATGCTGTATTTGTACGGAAGCAGGATGAGACACTGATCTCTTCGTACGCCTGGGTTTCGTTTTGTTTTGACCTCGGCATTTTCAGGCACCCCTGCGGACGGAGGGGAAAGCGGCAGCGCTCAGGGCCCAGGCAGCGGGGGGAGAGCCGGGATCCCCCGGGCTCGCCGGATAAAACCGCCAGCACACGGGGAGCGCCCCCCCCCGGCCCCGCTGGCANGCAGGTGAGCGGGGCCGGGCGGGCGGGGGCGGCCGAGCCGCGGGCGCAGCGGGCACGGCGGAGGCGCGCAGTCAAGCCCGGGTTACTGGTGTTTTGCCAGGCTGCCCGAGAGGTCGCGTTGGGGAATATGCTCAGTGCCGGCAGCTCGGTGTGCAGCTGCAGGGCGAGCTGCAGGCTGAGCTCTGTGGGGCGGGAGCCCGGGGCGAGAGGCCGGGACCTGCCAGCCCTTTGCACAGCGGAGGGCACAGGGCACGGGGACCTGTGGCCCGGCCAGGGGACCGGACACTCGGAGACGGCAGGAGCCCACGACCCCCAGACTTTCCTGCTCTCAGACTGTGAGGGTATAAAAGCCCGGGGATTCCTTTCTTTGGGGCCCCTTCTCAGAGGTACCCGACTCGAACTGTTATTTTGTTGGTTATTGCACCAAGATTAAATTGTTTTAAGGATCCCGGTGTCTGTGACCCTGCTATGGGAAGGCTGGGGCTGAGCTGGTAAGGAAACCTGGTCTGACTGTGAATGTGTGGGGTGTAGCTGTGAAGGGACCTCTGTCCCGGCTCAGGTGGTGTGAGTGTGACTGCTGGAGTGGCTCTTGGATGGTTGGACAGAGAAGTTTCCTTACCAGGTAAGATGTGTGTAGTGGAAGTGGGTAATTAAAAATCACCTAATCATTACGCTACCTTATATATTGCATCAGTACCTGACATGGTATTATCTAATATCCTGGGGAGAAATGCTGGCTCTCCCTGTCCCTTTCCCCATCCAGAAACTCAGAAAAGTTGTGTGGCTGAGAAAATAGCTGTACTGATTTATAGCAATAGAAGGTACTGGGCCAGTATTCAGAAGGTTAAGTGTACACAGCTTTGTTTCCAGGTTAAATATAAAATCCAAGTTGACCTGGCATAGCCTGGAAGCAAACTGTCACGTCTTAGAGCTTCTGTGGCCTCTTCTGACTCTTCTCCCCAGAGCATTCCCAAAGCACTTAGTGTAGAACTAGCCACAGAAGTGTTTACATATTTGTAGTTAATCTGTGAGTGAGATGTTACAAGGGTTGCTGTGCTTTTCCTTCTAACAAATAGCTGCTTTTACTGCTTTGTTTTCATTCTCAATCTCAAGAACACTTTGCCTGACTGTATTAGCTGCAGGCAGTGCTCTTAGTGAATGAGCTGGCATATATTAGTCCTTTGGTTCTCTCCAATTGTGGTGCCATTTTTTTCAGTAATTTTTCCTTAAGTAACTTAATGCTTATTTTTACTGCAGAGTAGATTTCAAGACGAGCGATACATTTGAATTAATGTAAAGAAAGCCCCCATCCGGGGTTGCTATCTTGGGAAGAGTCAGATACAGCAGCATATAGCAGCTGCAGAGCTATACTGACAAGCAGCATGCACAGGCCCATGTTTCTCTTGCCGTGTTCTCTCTGGTTGTGTCACTTCAAGTGGAGTTCTCCCAAGGATAGGTCACAGCACAGCTAATTTGAGACTTGGCTTTACTTTCAAGTGGCTATGTTCTCTTTCAGACATGCCCTTTAACAGCTGCTTTATCATTGACCTAACTTGGAGACTAATCAAGCACCAAATCCAGCCTTGTGCCTGATGATGTTGTGGGAAACAGGCTTCAGGCTCCCTGGTGACTCCATAGGTCTAGCCTAGGTCACTGAATAGAGCTCAAGATGGTCAGTTCTGCTCCCAGCAGTTCCTGCCTTGTTTTTCTTCCCATGCACAGGACTGTCTCTTCTTAAACTGAACTAAATCACTGTCTTCGTACTTCAATCTTCTATTAATGGCTCATCCACCTTTATTGTAGAAGAATTTCCTTTCTTACCCAGTGCCAAATAGACACTCTAGTTCAATATTTGACAAGCTTATAATTATTTCTCATGTTTCTGTCAGCTGAATGCATTCTGCTGTTGCTCCAGACCTTGTAATTCTCCCTTCTTAATGCCTGTCTCTCCTGAACCACATCTTTGCTAGATAAGGAATGTTGGTGGTGATTTCTCCTCACCCCTAAATCTCTTCCAACTCACTTTAATGAAAGTAACTGCCTATGATGCAATGAGGGGCCAAGTATCCACATCAGTCAGAGGGAGGAGAAAGAGCAGCAAGTAGGCTTTCACCTACATTTTGGAAAGTAAATAAGAGCATTACAAGCTTTTCATCTTTCCCACTGTCTTTCCTTTTATTGGGATACCATCTGAAGTGAATTAAAAATTTTGTAAAAAAGAAAAGGAAGAAGATCCCCTCCTGAGATCTTCATATGTCATGGCTGTTAGTGATGACAGAAACTTAGTCTCAGATCTCAGAAGTCCCAGGCCACTGTAACTCTTAGAAGTGACAAGCTGAACCTTTTTTTAAATCTTAAACTCATGTCATAGTATGGGGAAGAAAAGCGGGAAGTTTGTTGTAGGAAATCAGGCTTCTGAACGAAGTCTCTGCTGTAAGAATGGAAATTTACATTTGCTGAGCAGGAGTAAGGTTTCTTGTAAGACTGTTTTTCCTCAAGAATGAAAACTGTAGAAGTTTTGATTTTCTCTGTTTGATTGCTGAGATAAATTAATTGCAAATCCACAGGCTGAAAAGAAGCAAAACAAGTTGTATCCTTGTCAATGATTAAATGAGGTTTGATGTATCGAGGTAGTTTTGCTGTGCCCTTTGCTTCCCACTAGTTTGAATGCATCAATGGAAGTGAAGATAAAGTTATATCTAAAAGTGTTAGCCTTTTTTAGCATGCAATTCTGATCTAGGCAAAAATTCTATGTAATTCCAAATGGGGAGTTTTCCTAAGCAGAATTAAAAAACTATATTGAGGTAATATTTTCTTCATATACAGATGACTGAATAAGTGGAAGTAAATAATTTTTCTCCAAGATATTTTGTCTGGATTTTTCAAAAACTACAAGCTTGACAAGAACAGGTTTATTAAACTGAATGTAAAAGTTAATGTTTTTCTTTCCAAGTGGTATTGTCAGATGGCCATGAGCATGTGCTTACTGTTTTTTGAGCATCAAATACCATTTGTTTAAACCAAGGAGGACAATTAATTAATTGATTGACTGAAGTGGAATGGAAAGTGGAATTGAAACCATTCACCCAAGATTTTTTTTTTGTACAGTACTGAAAAGCCACAATGTAAAAAAATAGAAAAATCTTACGTTTCTTATTCTTCCCAAATGGCTCTTCTGATGTGAGAGCTTTGACTGATTCAGAAATGAGCAGCATCTTTTACAGTTATGTACAAGTCATTTCATAATTTCTTGGGCAGTCTTTGCCTTCTTGAAGGCACACTGAATGGGATATAAACACACTCATTAGATCCATTAAAATGCTTAGATAGAATGTTAAAAATCCTTCCACTCAGCTCCTGGAAATGTCACACCAGGTACAAAATAAATTTTCAGTATATTTCAAGTTCTAGGTAGCTTTAACCTATTGCTTTGGAGAACTACTTTGTATTCTTAGTTGCAGCAAAACCACCGTGTTGCACAGAAACTCACAGAATTTGAAAGGCAACAGGCCACTTGTAGTCATAACAACTTACTGTGGATAGCTAAGTATTTCCTCATATTATTGTATGTCCTTAGTTTTAAGGAAATTTTCTTGATGTTGCAATATCATTTGCTTGTTCTGCTTTCGTTCTCCCCTAGTTATCCACTCCTGTTTCTCCCTGTATCCCTTACGCTGATATGAATCACTGTGACTGCTCTTATGTTGCATTCTTATGTATACTTGGCTTTGCAGAACAACCTGGGTAGCAATAATCCTCTACTTGGGGCAGTGTTTCATTCTTCTCTTTTGCAGGTGTCAGATATTCATATCAGCAAATTTCGGGATCCCAAACGAGCTCCTGACTTTGAAAAATTCTGTTCTGAAACAATTGATGTAATTCAGCCAGCACTTGTTCTAGCAACAGGTAAGCAATTGAAAAGTGTGAATTTCCTGTTGAGTGTACTGTCAAAGGAACAGCAAATAGGCAAAATTCTAGGATCTCAAGAAAGGACTTTAAACATTAAGGTATCTTAAGCAATGGAATTGGAATTGCAGCTGAAGAGAGACTGCTAGAAGCTGAAAAGAATAACTTCTCAACAGGAGAATTATTCTTTTCTTCAGCGTTCAGTTCCTTCAGTGAGTTTAGTGTGTTTTAGATGTAACAGACACAATCATGCAAGATAGCTATTGTTTTCCCAATATGGGTTGCTGCATGTTAGTCCTTGCTAGCAGCTACCTTCCCTCTTGTCCTGGTAATGATTCTACATTCTTTATGTGTGAAATTACAGAAGTGAGCAATGTCTATGGTTAGTTATTAGGAGACAGTTCCTCTCTCAGAACAATCCCTGCTCATTTGTATGAAATTCACCTGTGAACTAATGTAAGATTTTATTGCTGGTTTCCATTTGAACATATCATACCAAGAGAGGTGAAATAAGCCTTGCCACTTCATTTGACAGCTTGCTGTTGAAAAAGATGAAGTTTTGACAAGAAAATCAAAAAGTCTTTGAGCCGTTACTGTAGGCAAGGCTTTAGAATCTTAATGCCAGACCTGGAGTTTTGTTTCTACAGAGAGTTACTTATCTGATCAGTGAAAGTGCTGCAGTGATGTGGTCCATAGATGTATGATGAGGCTGCTGCATCTGCATCAGAAGGCATTTACCCTGACCTTGTGGACCAGATACAGGAACATCCAGATTGCACTCAGGCCTGCAGCCACTTACACTTGGAGGCAGGGATGGCATGCTTGTCTAGTCACAGTATTTGTATAAGCTGTGTAGGCCTCTAGTTATATCTCACCTTTGTATACTTTCAGGTGATCTGACAGATGCTAAGACAAGAGATAAACTGGGATCTGAGCAGGTAGAAGATGAGTGGAAAACTTACCAGACGGTCCTGAAGAGATCAAGGGTCATGGAAAAAACCAAGTGGATAGACATCAAAGGGAATCATGGTAAGAAGAAAATGAAACATTTCTGTCTTTCATGTGATTGCAGATCACAGAATATAGAGGTAAAGTGTTAGTACTCACTAGTGTGTTAGTATTCATGAATCAGGAGAAGAGCTGGCCATCCACTTGTCTACTGAGGACACACTTTGTTTCCAAGCTCTTACTGGAGTTTTAGTACCATAGAAGTAAGAGTCTTTTGCCTGGCAAGTAGTAGAACATGACTTCAGATGTTAGTTTCCGTGTCATTATTTTATATACCACATTATTTAGTGGAGGGGCAAACTGTAACCTTACCATACTGAAGAAATGGTTTCAATTTACTTTTCATAGACCTTCTCCTTACAGATTTAAGTTTAAAAGGTGCCACATGTCCAGCAGCTAAAGGAAATTTGGTTTTTTTGAATAGAAGGGACGCACAGGAGTTTGTATCCATCAGTTGTTGCCACACTCTAAGCATTCAAACACAAGCTGACAGTCATGTAGGCTGTATAAACAGGAAGCTGCACTGAGGGCAAAAAAATGCATCCTTTGTCATATATACCTGTTTTCCTATCAGGCATCTGTTACCAGCATTAATGGAGAGGTGGAACCCAGTACAGACAGTACAGACCTCCCCAAGCTGATGTCTGTTCTACACATGCTATTCTCTGATGCTATGACTACTTTATTTTCCATGAATGAGTTAAGTCTTAATTACAGAGCAGGCACCCAGTCCGAAAAAGCTTCTGAAAAGCTCTGTGGTCAAAATGGAGACAGGTTTAGCTTTTAGCTGCTAAATAACAATTTATATTCCCACAATGCCTTTACCTTCGCATTGCAACTTAAATGAGAAGACTATTGGCATTTAACTGCATTGAGTATATAATGTCTCCTCTGCACAGTTAGCCATTCTGCGTGTCAATCACACATTTAAAGTAAGTAGCTCTTGAGCACCTGCTGAGACTGCTTTATCTCAATATTAGATAAAGGAGCCAATGATCAATTTGATCTGGAAGTTTCCTTATTTCCTTTTTTTTCTCCCTTACAGATTCATTCAACATTCCACGCCTGGATAGTGTTCAGAATTATTACAGGTACTTTTGTTTACCATACAGATGCTGCTATATTCAAGGTCAAATTCACTAAACAATATTCTGTTTTCAGTTCATATATGCTTTTTCACTGACTTTCCCATAGCCCAGGATCATATCTACTATTCCCTCTGCCTTTTGCATTGTCAGTTAGTAGAGCAGAATCGATTGAGGAAATAGAGAATTCTTTGTGCAGATTTCTTATCTCTTATCCTTCTGTGTTTTGTAATTGAGTGTGTTCAATCTGTCAATGTCTACAAAATTTTTAGTCACCCTCTAGGAGAGAGAAGATGGAAGAGTGAAACTGAGGGGTTTTTTAATATATAAAAATATAAATAATATTAAAAATATTAAAATTATAAAAATTGTCTGCAGAAATTAAAATAGAAGCTAAACAGTTATTCAGCACCACATTCTGGTGTTCATTATGCGTTAAAATTAAAGAAGGCAGTGGGCTATATTGAAATACAATGATGACTCAACTGTTACACATACTCAAAATGGAACTAAAGGAATAAATTTTATTGAAGTTGATGATGTTCATAAAGATACTGTTAACTTCAAAAAAAATATTTTGAAAGGGTTTTTATGGCATTAGAAGTATTGAAAACTTGCTTTTAATATATTGGCTGTATTCTATTCAGGTCGACCTTTCTGGCAATTTTATTGTTCTGATTGGTAGAGGAACAGGGACATGAGCTGATTCTGGATGGCTGTGTTCAAACTGTACTCATCATCTGAACTCAGGAATCTTTTAGCTTCCACATATCATGCAGGGGTAAAACAAAACTAAAACAACTCAAAAAAACCAAACACACACAAAAAAGCCCAACCCAAAATGAAAATTTAAAAAAACCCAATAATTAACGAATTTTAGTGATTCTCAGATTAACTCACAATCATTTTAGTTACAGAATTTAATCCTTAGTAGAGCAATTTAGGTGGTACTGTTGTTGAAATGTTATGTCTTTGCCAGTGGAAGGTATGTACAATTCCCATCTAGCATGAAGTATCTAAAGCACTTCAATTTTATAAGTCAAAAATAGTGAAATTACCTGTTGTGAATGGAAGGAGAGAAAGCAATGTATGTTTGTTGTGGCTACAAGCTTTCCTAACAGCAGTATTTCCATTTTATTTTGTTAGGAAATACTCTGCCTGGCGTAAAGATGGCTCTTTCCATTACATCCATACTACCTCTTTTGGGAACTATTCATTCATCTGCGTGGATGCCACACTCAGCCCAGGCCCTAAGAGGCCCTATAATTTTTTTGGGATTTTAAACATGGTATTGTATAAGTCTTTGCATTCCATTTTGCTGGCTGTTTTATTTCCTTAGTGGTTTGTTTGGAGGTTTGGGGTCTTCTTAATACAGAAAAATTGTTTGAAAGATTTGTGTTCATCTGTAAGAGCGTTTACATTTTTATAATGCGAGACATTTATTTAACAAAATGGATTTGTCACCTGCCTGTTTCAGAATCAAATGGCAGAGCTGTCTTTGATGGCAGCAGAAAGTCGACACAGCAACCATACTATCTGGTTTGGCCATTATCCCACCTCAACAATCATCTCCCCATCCCCTGGAATACGAGCACTAATGAGGTAAGATCTTCTTATCCTGTATGTTTTCAGCCTGAAGTACATTTCTTGCCTCTCTTCACATGCTAATCTCTCACTTTTCAGGTTTTCTGCAGTGATATTTCCTTCCCACCCAAATAATCACTATTCTTACGGTTTTTTTTAGTTCTGCCACAGCCTATTTATGTGGACACCTCCATACAATGGGTGGGCTGATGCCAGTCCTGCACAGTCAACACCGTGGTGGTACTCTGGAACTTGAATTGGGAGACTGGATGGATAATAGGAGGTAAGTAAAGCCCATATGACCAAATTACTATATGAAACCTACCTTGCTGTACTGTTATTCCCTTTTATGCTGTGTGGTGAATTTGAAGGAAGCATGGGATCAGCCTGACTGGTTATTACTATTAATGCTTTTGAAAAAAGGCTTTGTATGTATGCTTGGGATTTTTCCCCATACCAATAGTGTGCTAATAAGTTAAATAATTTTTTATTAATTCTTGATACTTAGAAATTAAAAAGAGGATATCTAAATGTCCCTTTAGTATTCAAATGCAGACAAATAAATTGTAATAAAATTCAGCATCACTACTTCAAAATACACATGCTCTGCACTAGCTGTTAGAATTCTTGACATAGAAATAGTCCACCTGAGAAATGTTACCTTACTAGCATATCAAAAAGTGTCTGATGCTACATGGAGTGTATAGTAGTATATTAGCTTTTATTCTGCAGTAATCCAAAGAAATGTCCTGGTGTGCATACAGGGAAAGAGCACACTGGGGTCGTTGTCCTTAACTGGAGTACCTAAACAGACACTGTACATTATATTTGAATTCTTTAATATAATGTTCATCTATTTGATTCATGTGCAAAATTCCATAGATCTTCACAATTGGAACTTAAAGTACTGCTTTCATGATTTGTAATAAAATTAACTTCATCAGAGGTAAGCAACTGTACAGTTAATACAGCAGAGTTGGGAAATGTAAGATCAACTACAGAAGAGAATAAATGAAAAATAAAGCCAGGTTCTGTTTAGGAGCTTGAGAAGCATGAGAATCAGCTGTTCACACAGCAGTTTGTATTAACAACATTTTTTTCCTTTCATTATAGGTACAGGATCCTCGCGTTTGATCATGACCTCCTCAGCTTCGCAGATCTTAACTTTGAAGAGTGGCCTGTGGTTCTCATCACCAATCCCAAATCCTTCCTTTACAGCAGTTCTACTCATGAACCACTAGTCAAAATTCTTTATTCCACTCATATCAGGTACTCTGTAATGTCTTGATTTCACAATGTTTAATTATATTTATATGTATATACACAACCCCTTTTTTTTAAATGTGTCTACTGTTCTCAAAATTCACTTTTCTCTGGAAGATTGTTCCAGAAAGCTCTCTTTGTATCATATCTGTGATAAAAAGATTGTATAGTAGTAATTCATGTTTGTTTTATTTATGCAGTTATTTTCCCTAAAGTCAATTGAACTTTATGTAGCCAAAGCTGATCGATTAATATATAATTAAAATAGATTAATATGTAATCAATATGTATAGATTAATATGTAATCCGTGTTATTTATCTCACATGTTCACATCGACTGCTGATTTCAGGATTTTGTCTATGTATTTTTCTCAATGTTTTCTCTATTCACTTCAGACTTCTTAATTTTTGCAATTCTACATCCTTTATATATTAAAACATGAGAAGCCTCTGCCCATTTTCATATTGCTTTTAAATCTCTCCATCTTACTATTTCTACCTTACCTATTTAATTTTTACATTTATAGTTCAAATTTCTAGGCCCTTTTCTACATTTTATATTTGCTGCTAGACCAATCTGCTTGAAATACTGCATACAGAGAGTTACAATCAAAAGTTTACAATACTTTTCAATTAGGGAGCAGTATCCTACCAAGTGACCTAATTACTTTCCAGTTGCCTATTCAGAACCTTATCTGAACATTCTTACGATTATATTAAATATATGAACTGGTGGAATTGTTCACCATACCTATATGAAACTCCTTCATTTATACCTTTTGTATTACCAGAAATGAAAGGAGAATTGTATGTGCAGTATTTTGAGTCTGTAGTAGTATCACTGTTTCTATGAATATAAGCACTGCCAAGTGACAATACGTTTGTTGGTATCTGAGATCTGTAATATCAGTCTTGCATTCCACTCCATTTCTCCTAAATGCAGTTACAAACTCTGAGAGGTTATATTCTGACTAGCAAAAAGAAAAAAAAGAAAAAAAAAAAGAAGGAAAAAAACCCACTCCCAACAACAAAGGACTTTAGAAAGAGAGAGCCTGGCAATTTTTAATGAAGCCATCTACAAGTGTTTGATTATGCATCTATGTGTGCTGGAGGATGCATCCCACTTGTGTTAGAAAATGTTTTGAAGCAAGAGTTCTAAAATTATTTCTGCCAGGACCTTACAATCTCTGCCACCTTTTTGTCTGTTCCACAGCCAGTTTTCTATCCTGTTCTTTTGTGTAGTGCCATACAGAACTACTTCTTTTTTAACTGTGGGAAAGAGCTACCATGTTACCATTAGCCTACAGATATTTCACTGTTTTAATTTCTAAATCTTTTGAACTCTTTATTACAAGGTAGCCTAACCTTTAGGGACTTTCTCTTAAGGAAGTAATGACATATCTGCAAGTCCTGTAACAAATGTGTTTATTTTGCTCTTCATTTACTCCTTAGAATTCTGGCATTCTCTCCTTCTGTCATTATCTCTGTCAAAGTCTACATAGATGGAGTTCACCTGGGGAATGCACATCACGTGTCTGGCCCTCTCTATGTGCTGAAGTGGAGCCCACAAAACTACAGTGAAGGGTTCCATCATATAGATGTGACTGTCCAGGTGAGGTACCTGTTGGCATTCTTTGTTTGAATTTTTTTTTCTTGTAATGGCTTCTCCATCATCCTCCTGCATCACATAACTAGGAACAAAATACATGATAACAGATTTACTTTCATATTTGTCTGATTACAAAAAACAAAGGATTTAATAAAGGAATAAACATTGACTGCTAAGCACCAAAATATTCATAAAGCTGCTGGGCTAAAGAAAGAAATATTCTTTTTCATAAAAAATAAAATAAGACATGACAGAAGAGCAAACGAATTGAAATTGGCCAGAGATGTTAAAAATTACAAGAAAGGGTTCTTAAGGTATATGAACAACAAGCAAAAACAGAAGGAAAATACTGGCCTGGTGTTAAACAGCAGAGGTGAATTAGTTGCCAACAACGCTGAAAAGGCAGAGGTTCTCAACACTTTCTTCACCTCTGTCTTTGCCAGCAGTGTTGGGCCTCAGGCCTCGGGAACAAGGATCAAGGCTGATACAGAGACCCACTGTCAGTGAAGGAAGAGTTGGTGTGAGACCTGTCACAGGAGCTTGATCCTACAAATCAATAGGCCTGACAGTTTCCACTCGAGAATGTTAAGAGACCTGGTTGACATCATTGCAAGGCCACTCCCCATAGTCTTGGAGAAGTTGTGGAGATCAGGGGGCATCCCAGAAGACTGGCAGAAGGCTGATGACACTCCTGTCTACAAGAAGGGCTTAGAGGAGGATCCAGGAAATTATAGGCCCATCAGTCTTCAGTCCCTGGGAAAATTAGGAAACAAATCCTTATGGGGGGCTATCTCTCAAGTCAGGTGAAGCACATGACCTGGAAGAGCCAACACAAGTTGACCAAGGGCAAATTATGGAGTTCATCAAGGACAAGTGTAAGGACTTGCACCTGGGAAAACATAATCCAGGAGTGCAGCACAGGCTGTGATCTGCCTGGCTGGGGAGCAGCTCTGTGAAAAGGGACCTCAGTGTCCTGGTGGACCACAAGCTCAGTGTGAATGAGCAGTGTGCTGGTGCAGCAGAGAAAACCTACTGGATGCTGGGGTGCATCCACAAGGGCATCACTAGCCAAGATAAGTCACTATACTGCTCTACCAGTGCTTGTCAGGCCACTCCTGGAACACTGTGCTCAAACTGCTGAATAAATGACAATAAACACTAAATGTTTGTTTATCTATATGAGTTTATGGCAAATACACCAGAAATGAAGCACAACAAAACTTCAAAATACGTTATTATGGGCTATTACTTAGAATTGAACTTTCAGAAAACAATTGGGGGGGGGACAGTAAACAGTCACAGTCTTCCATAAGTTGCTGAATCTCTGACAGGCTCTTCTTCATGTGTAGCACTTTCAGATTATGACTTTATAATCACCAATTTACTTGAAACTGCAGAATTGACTGTAAGTAATCCTTTGTAGGTAGAATTTAATACAGCAGTATGCCAGAGAAGCAGGCTTCGATTGGATCTTTCTAGAAAAGCTGCAATGATAATTAGGAACTCTAACTAGACAGTTTTTTGTACTACTGCTATGTAATTGCTCTCATTTTATATCAATCTAGGATGCTTCAGGAAGAATTGGCACACGGGGCCATTTATTTGGTATGGAAGAAAACCTCTCTCTTAGGTTTGACTTTTGGCCATCTGTTATTCTTCTCACTGACCACTATGTTCTAGTAAGTACTTTCAGCAAAACAACTATTACCCTATGTTGGTTTCCCAAGCTGCAGGAGGCATTTTTGTAATTCCTGGTAGACCCGAATGCAGTTTACTTTTTCCAGATATGACTCTGTTGGAATTCCAAAACATTTAAAGTTTCTCAAGTTGCACACTTCAACCACAAATGTGCAGCAATGGTTCATGCAAACAATTGACTTCCTGGATTTAGTCCCAATTATCCATTTTTGGGCATAAGTATGCACACATTTTGTGCAAGCAAGAAGTTGAAAAGGAGCTACTGTGATCTGTTGCAATATGTTTTCAGAAAAGAATGCTGCAAATGTTCTCACTGTCAGCTGCTGACATTATAACTAGCTCCAGCGAAGTGGGGGCAAAATCCCCATCGACTTCAGTAAGTTCCAGGTCATATCCAGATGTGTTGCAGCTCAATACATGCAAAGAAGGATGTCATGGTAGTTTAGGTGCACTTCTAGAACAACGTAAGAAAGTCCACATGGCTGTAGTTCTTACCATAATTGGCTCAAAATTATTATCTTAGTTTTGTTAATCAGTCACACATTCTACACAATGTCTTGAACTGCATTTCTCCTCAGAACAGTGCTCAGACAATGTTTTGTCTTGGAAGTGTAACTAAACTTTTTCAATAGATGTGTTTACAAACCTTGTTTTTTAAAGATTCAGGTCTATTACTTTCAGCCATTCAGCAAAATTCAAGTCAGTACAATACAAATCCAACAACTTAGAAACTCTTAAGTTTCCTTTTACTCTTCATTTCAATGACACCAACAAGCTTTGAGTATGTTTCAAATAGAAATCTTTGTGCCATTCTATCAGTGTTCATAAGGCATGCTCCAAGGCTGCTATTATTCCAGGGCTGGCTAACAGTCAAAATTATCTTTTCAGGCTCGACTGCTCTTCGGACTGATTGTGCTGATTCAGATTACCTTGCTTGTTGTTTTCAGACACCTCCAAAAGCCAGCACTCAAAGGTATGAACTAATGTTTGTCTGTGGTTTTTAGTGGATCTGTTTTCCCCTAAACTTTTTACTGTTGACCTGTGTGCTAACAATATGTAAGTAATTGTGCTGTTAATCACCATATACATTTTACATCTGCTACTGTGGGGTTTGATTGGTTTCTCAGAAGCTGCTGTTTTGCTTTTAAGGGAATCTGGAAAACCTCCAATATATCAAATAAACTAGAAACTTGAGCAGGTATCTTTGTTTAAACAAAAATTCAGTTGATTGAAGTCCAAGGTTTCATTTTAATTTTCTCACTGAAGAATCCAATGCATAGAGAAAAGAATGTTTTGTTTTGTATTAGTTCTGTATATGTGCTTGTTTTACTACAGTTGTGACGGAGTTCTCTCTCGCCTGAGTGGAGAAACAGATTTCCTTCTGGAAAGACAATATTTGTTAATTTTTGCAAAGAATATGAACAGGATTGGGTCTTTCTCAAAATAACATTAAGGGCATTTCTATCATAACTTGATACTGTGTTTCTGATAGTAAATTAAAAGCTATATAGCTCATGGCATTTATCTTTTAAACAATTGTTTGAACCACACCTTACTAATGAGATTTTTCTGGAAGCCACCTCCCTTCCTATTCATGTCAGTGTTTGTCCTTTCCTTTATACTCCTAATCATGTAGCATCCTGAGGTAACTACAGCAACTGCTTACATAGAAAAGGATCCGATTTTCAGTTGCCTTTATGAAACTCAGCAGCTAAATATTAAAACAGCTGACTCTGTGGTCAGCTAGGTTCATGTGGACCATGATAAATGTTTGACAAATTAGTGAACAAATCTGTTCGAGCTGTTGATTTCCAGAGGTGAAGCTTGCCCTCTGGAGGTTAATTCTTTGTGAGAAGGCCACATAATAGGTTTAACTCTACAAGCTAACTTTTATAGGAAGGCTCTCTTGATCTGTGAATTGTCTGCTTCAGTTAGGGAGCTAATACTGCTTTTTTCTGCTAACACCACACACTTGTCAGAATAATGTCATTTTAATGCCCAGCCTTAATTTTGAGTTGCTATCAGATGTCACTAAAGTAGATTTAATCAAAGGAAATCCAATTAATCTAGCCCATGCTCACCTGCCTTTCTGGGTTTGCAGAGTTACTGTTTTGATTCTCTTACTTTTCATTTAATACATACTTTCTCCATGTTTTTCATTCTAGCTAACTTCATTTTCTGGGTATAGAATGGTCGTTCAGTTTTATTTACATACAGTAAGTGTATTTCTTTAGAATGGCAGGTTCCTCTGCTTTTTTTAATATAGATTGTTATATTTATTGGTTCTTTACTTCTGGTTATCACAGTAATAGTAATGCATTCCTTTGCCTTTTTCCATAGACATACCAAATATTATTTTTATATTTCTTATTTAAAAGAATGAGTAAATAATGTGCAGATTTGTTTCAGAAAGACCAGTATTTTACATACATATATATCTAGGGAGGTGTTGCAACCTGAATTAAATGTATTTTTCTTAAATGTTGTCTCTGTTTAGAAAAGCCAGGATTACTTACTCTGACTTCGTATTCCCTTCATGTCTTCAGTAAAACAAACACCTTCTATTACTCACTTCTGGTTCTGAATTTATACACCATTCTGGGTAAGTAGCCTAGAGCACTGGAGGACATAAATTAGTGTTTTGAAATTACATATCAGATCCTGATGAAAATTAAGAATTCTAACATATTGGAGAATGGGGAAAATCTACTTAAGTTGCAAAATCTGTGTGGAATTTTAAAAGTTAATGTCCAAAGAGACTAAAGGTTTATTTGTAAGAGCCTAACTTAGAACCCCTGGATTAATTAAACACTTAGATTGTTAAATTACACTGAAAGCAAAATTAGTATTTTTAAATTTAGTTTGGTTTTTCACTTATTTTTTGATTTTGTTACCATCAGAGCTAACAATCTGAGCTTATTCTCCTCTGATAATGTGTTACTGAAATAGCTATTTTCTATTAGTCAGTGTAGTATACATAACATAGAGCAGCCTGCCTGTTTTTATTTCTATGCTGAGCCAGGCTGGGATTGTTTGTGACCACATTTTTCATATATCTTACTGTAATTCTGGGAAAAAGCTACTCTTTGAAAGGATCCACCTTTTTGCCTCTCTCATAAGGAAGATATTATATGTGGTGTTGAAAATTGAGATGAAAACTAACTAGAAAGTATTTTCATTGCATGCCACAACCCCCTGTCATACTGTGGTATTTTCACACCAGACTGCTGAATATGAAAACAGAGGCTTATTATTATGCACAAGCAATAGAGAAGTCTCAGGGCACAAAGGGCCATGTGGGAAAGGGCTGTGTCTCTGTTGTGTTTCCTGATGATGATGTTTGGTTTCCTGTCTTGCAGGACCATGGTTTGTAGGTGAACTGATAGATGGCCAGATGGGGGCCTGTTTTTCCTTTGGGATGTTTGTTGGTGGTTCCTTCTTACAGGGCAGTATGACATTTGTGGTTGGGATTTTACAGGTATGTATTTATAAAATAAAGGCTGAAAAACTGCTTTTTTTGTCTGAGACTTTTCTCCTTTTTTTTTTTTTTAATAGTTTTATAAAGAAAGGAGTCTTGGAAGTAGAGAGATTAGTGACCATGCCTGACTACAAGCGGTCTTTCTTTCCTTTCTGTAGATGTAAAGGGCAGAAAGGAAGGAGGTTGTGCATTATTTTCACAAACTTCTCTTTTTCTCTAATAAAATGATGTTGCTTTGTACTCCCTGGATGTCTGGATTAGAGGCTGTCTCTACAGATTTACAACTCTAAATTTTCTGTAAATTTTCTGGTTTTGCCCTTGGCTCACACACAGTGGTTAAGCAAAAGAAACTGAGTGGCCAGGGCAGCCCTTGCACCCTTAATAACCCTTCAGATCAGTAGGTGTCACTCTCCAAGCACACGAGTCCAGTTTTCCCAGGAGTAGTTTCACCATTAACCTGAAAGAGAAGTTGTCATTCCCAGGCATTTAAGCTAAAGGACCAAACCAGTGTTGCCTCCTTCTTCGTGGTGTCTCCTTTGTACCAGTGTGACACCACAGTGGGCTGGGCCAGAGTTAAACTGACATACAGACCTTCTGTTTTTGCCATGCTAATTTTTTCTAAGTCCGGCTCCCTGAATCAGCTCCAGGAAATGTCAGATGCATCTTTGTGCCTCTTACTGCAAGGGAATGGGTGGGAATGCTTGGCCTGGGACTGAGGCACAGGCAGCCACAGCTCTATCAGCTGCAGAGTCGTGGAGGTGCATCCTGCAATTCTGTCCCTGGGAATTGTACTCAGCCCTTAGACTGGGACAGCTTTATCTGCACGTATCTTTCTGAGCCTTTATAGATGATACCCAGAATCCTTGGCTTGCTCATTGTCTTATTTTTCTCTGCTCTTCCTTTCAGATGATGTTTTTCAACCTGCCATTGATGGCCTATCTGTGCTGGTGCCTGTTGCTGCGATGCCGGGGCCACAGCTTCCGTTCCCACGTCCGTCACAGCCGACGCATCGTGGCTGTGCTCGTTCACCTGGCGATGGCACTGCTCCTGGCCTGGCAGGTCTATTCCTGCTATTTCCTGCAGCGAACATACGGCACCTTGGCGTTCATCCTCTCCCCGATGAGAACATGGCTGGTGGCACTGGCCTCAGCTCTGATTTATAAAACCTGGACGCTGAAATCATCAGAGCTCAGAACTTACATAATAGAAATGAAAAACTGTCAGAGCTCCTGAAGTACAATAAAAGTACTCCAAATTCTGTCTTAAAAACTGTCAAGGTAACACCTTATCATTTTCTGATGCTGGAATTCCATACACCCCAACCATTAGGTTGTAAGACCCAAAGCTGCACCTGCACTGCTACAGAACTGTATTAAATAGTAAATGTACAATATGTTATTCACACTTTTCTTGTATTATACAACATACTGTATAATACATGTTATATAATACAGTTATACATTATACATCAATACAGTAAACTGTGTAATAATCTCTTCAATGAGGATTTTTAGTGATACAGAGATAGATATGTCCATATGGCTCACAAATTGAAATATTTGCCTATCACTACTGTGAATAGAAAAATAGTTTTAATTAATTAAATTCCTCATTTTTATAATGCTGGGGGAAATGAGCATAGAACTTGTTGAGCTTCTGGATTTGTGCTTAATTCGATTTTTATTTCAGGGTTGACGTGTTTTTGCAAGACTAGACCAGATGTCTTTATGAGGTAATAGTGATTGCAAAGGTGCTGTAGTGGCCTTCACAGTCAGAGTCCTATACCCATACACTTTTTCAGTTCATAATGCTGTACACAAGCAGATTATAGGCTGTTAGGTGTGTATATGTATTTGTGTTCATGTTTACTGAGCTGTGGCCTATAGCTGTTGCCCTGGGAGTGCTGGCAAACTAACAAGCTCGCTCTCTGGAAGGAAGGAGTTTCATTTTACACTACTGAGGCTGCCAGTTCTCCGTCACATGACTGGTGAAAGGACAGTGAATTATCAGTAATACTGGGGTTTTCAGCTTCAAAGCAAAGAATGGAGACAATGTCCTCAAGATGGGAGAGGCTGAAGGAATAATATGGTCTGATGCCTATAAAGTCTGTAATTTCTGTGTTTCTGGGTCTCAGCCAAATGTCCTAAAGAGTGACGTAAGAAAACTCATTTCTTTGTTTTCATTTTTTTCTAAGTCCAGAAATGATAGGACAGTTAGTTACATTAATGAAGAATGCAATGATCCAGAGCCAAGGGAGCTGAGGTGCCTTGATCTGTAAAGAACACTGTGTTGCTTCACAAAAGACCTGCTGTGAGTGGAACATTTAGAATACTTTAGGTAATTTTACAGTAACTTATTTATGGCTTCTCAAAAAAAAGAGAGCTAATTTATTTATGGTACCTTTGGAAAAAACCAGCAGTGACCGTAGTAGAACACAAAGGAAAATAAATTGGAAGAAAATATTGACTACGACAGTGACTTTTGTTATTTGTAACAGGTGACAGTTTTCCTATTCCTTAATTTCTGTTCTTTAATGATTTATGATGTAATAGGAAAAAGACTGAAAGAGCACCCATTTACATAAGTTAAATACACCATTAAGAGAATAAAGAATGTAATTTGTTGCTACATAAGTTTGTTTTGCAAAGCTGTTAAAAAAATCAGAGGCAGGGCGCAAAATTTATTTGTGAGATACAATACTGAAAAATTGATAATAAAATGACATTTCACAATTAAATTACTTTTATGTGATTAGAGAGAATGAGAAGTGGCAATAAAATACTTCATGTCTTTTGACTTGTTCCCGTTGTTAAATCTAATGCTACCCAATACTTTTACCCTTAGGTTGTATCTCCGATAGTCTCTGCACTGCTCATCACTTGAGCCCACTGATTGATTAAGCCCCCACACTGAGCATTCATGCGTGGCTTATGTGGAGGCTGAAATTTATTTTTTTTTTTTAAGAAGAAAGAGGAACAAAAGTGCACTTACCAATCTAGAAAATTCTGGAGGTCCAGGAAGGCTGACACACAACCCTCTTTGGCCTTCTCAAATACCTCCCTGGGGCGTTGCAGCACCCCGGCGCTGGAGAGGATTCGGTGGGGGGGTCCCTGATCAGGGGGTCGGGTGTGCGCTGCAGACCTGTCCCAGCTGATTCGCTGCTGCCAGCACAGCAGGACGATCCATCTGGCTCTGCGGCTGTTCCGGCTGGGTCACCAAAACTCCTGTTGTCCCAGCTATGGGTTCTCTCACCAGGTGTGCAGGAAGCCGACCGACACTGAGTCGAGAGGGGTATTTCCTGTGTGTGCAGAGCGGGTGCTGGGCGGTGGATCCACAGAGCCGGCACACCTGCAGTGCCAGTACCTGCTTTTATACACCCCAACCCCTGGAACAGCAGCATTCCCCCTGCGTCCATTGGCTATACATTTTCTTACCTTCATTTAAAGGCACACTACTCATTTATTTTGCCACCCATGCTCGAGGGGGAAGTGGCTGATGGGATTGTATTTTACTGTGCTAATGACTAAAGATTAGCACAAAAGTCAAGCAAACTTCTTCTTTGGCCTTATCAGGCAGTTCCTGTGTTATCTCCTTGTTTACTGGATTTATAGAGCCATCCTCCTCTGCTTTGCACTCATTTTGCAGATTTATGGAGTCATCTTTTTTCTCACTTTTCCTCACTGGAGCCTTGTTTCTTGGTTCTTGCTGGCTGTCTTGCAGAGAATAGGGTCTGTTGCACATACAACACTCTTACCATCACTCTACCCAGACCAGAGTGCTGTAGCAAAACTAAATTTCAGTACTTTGAATCTATACTTCTGGTTGCAAAATTCTGTGTTAGTTTGGCTAAAATATCGTGTCTCGTTTCTGCTTCTTTCTGTGCTTTTCCTAGAGAGTTCTGAGTTGTCTCACAAAGTATTTTGAAGCTTATTCCAGCTGCCACTACCATTTCTTATTGTGGGATAATGCCATCTGTCTGTGATCTTCTTTTCTCCCCTGGCAGTCTATTTATGGATTATATAAACATTTCCCACTGTGAAGAGAAGCCAGTAAAGAGAAAGGTAGTATAGCAAAAGAGAAGAGCAGTGTTAGAAACAGGACTAAGTAATCCTGCACTTTCTTCTTCCACAATCAATACATTCAAATATTGAATAAAGAGATTACGCTATTTTAAAGGCATCTGCCTCAGGTCTCTTCACTTTTGTAACAACAGCTACTATAAACTGCAGTAAGAAACATTTATGTCTGGGCTGGCAACGTCTTTTCATGATGTTGCTGACATTTTGCATGAAATCCTGACACTAAACTACACAGCTTAGCATTAAACATTAATAGGTGCTCTTATGGAAAACACCATGTTTTTCACATTGTCAATGAAGAAGCCAAAAAGAAGGAGGAGAAGAAACAAGATGAACTAAAAAACAAAACAAAACAAAACAACCCCACAAACAAACCAACCAACCAACCAACCAACCAAAAAAAGAAACAAACCAGGAAAGTGATGAAAATGGAGGGCAAGAAAGCAGAAGGGAAGAAAATAAAATATAGGGCAGACAACAGCAATACCTCAAGGTACAAAGGGAGATGGGATGGAAATGGGAAAATGCACAAGACTATTAAATACAAAGCAGAAGATTTGCTTAATCAAAAATAAGGAAAAAAGGTGTCTCTGCCCAATACTGCTTACATTTTATTACCCTTTGCAAATGCTTATTTATAAAGATTGTAGCTGAACTTCCTTACTGTGGTCATGATGTGACATGAAGCTAGAAATGCATAAAAGTTCACAAAAAGCCCCTAGCAGCCGTAGGTCAGTTCTGAAACCATAACAATGGGGGCTGGAGTAATGGAGCAGTGAAGAGTCCTCAGGAATGGAATGCTATGTGAAGAGGCCTCAGAAACAGAATCCTATAAATCCTTATTTAGCTGACAACCAAGTTTTCAAAGAGGCTCAAGCAGAAATTGTAATAGAATATAAGGTTAAATAGTAACTTGATAGCTGATAGAATGAAAATGTAACTTAGAATTAACTTAACTTACTGTAATACTCAAAGACACCCCCCCCACCCCCCTGGGAAAATTTGTCTGTGTAAATGATAATATAATGAACTGGACCAAGATTTGCACATTTGCATCAGGAATTTTGTCATAGGCATCAGTGATTAAGAATGAGTGACTATTTGTCAGTGTTTGTATGACTCTTTTCCTTGACACCTTTTTGTATAAAAGACTGCACTTGTTTCCTACAAGTTGTGCCAGTGCTGTATGACTTAAAAGAGTTGTTCAGTGTACATGGAAAAATTGCTGGCTTATTCCAGAAAGTCAAGATGACCTAAAGAGATCAGTAGAGGAACAAAGAAACAAGGACCTCAGCCAAAAGGTTCTAAGGGGCCCATCTTAAATCAAGAAGGTAAACAAGATGATGAACAGCTTTGGCTCGGAAATGGCATCCTTAGAGGAAAAGTAATTCTGGCAGTGAGACATCATGACCATGGACTCAAGGCTCACTGACTCAAGAAACCCACTCAAGAAACCCACTGACTCAAAAGATGAGCAGTTATGAGTGTGCAGACCTAGTTAGCAAAGATGATGCCAGTCAATTGCAAGTAAAAATGAATATGTATTAGATAGAGAGAGATGCAAATCTGAAATGTATAAATATGCATGTGTTCCAAGCTGGCTTTGTGGAATTACTACCTAACTACCATCTTTGTGCAAACATGAAATAAACCAAATATCTTGTCTCTGGACATGACACTGGCTTTGCACACCAGGTACCGAACCCTGTTTGAGGAACACCACCAGCTGTGTTGATGGAGATAAGAAACAGATGTACGGGTCTGTTTTTGGGAAAAGGAGAACAGCTTGACCTAAAAAACATGGAATGCAATAAAGGGAAACTAAAACAATGAGATAAAAGGGAAGAGACTGATTATGATGCTGACATCTCAAGAGACAGAAATAATTAACAATTTGCCCAGAGAGTTACAGGGAATCGGGAGGGGATTATGAAAGAGGGTCCTGCCTTATTGTTGCAAAATGTGAAATACGTAAAAATTTTCTTAAGAAAGGATGTTCTTTGATATTTGATGCCTGTATATTTTCAAGCCTAGTCAACAAGAAAGAAGATTTAATCTGTAAAACAGAGAGCAGCTAACAAGCAAGCTCTAAGTGATGCCGAGGTGGTAGAAAGACAAAGTACTTGTTGGCCTCCTTAAAGTTTAGGGCTTGACACACTTGATCTCAGACATAGCGGGAGGTTAGCAAAGTTTGGGGAGAATGTCCTACTGCTAGAAGACAGAAAGAATGCAGGATTTGCAGGCCACAGGGACATATGGCAGAACTCCCAAGATAAGGAAGAAACTAATAAAGACAACTCTCAGCAACTGTGCTGAAATTGGCTCTGACTGGATAAAGGTAATTCTGACATGGGGAGATTGTGACCACCGGCTCAGGAAACCCACTGACCCAAAAGACGAGAAAGACTGAGCATGTGGACTAATTACCATGAAAAGTGACACCCAAAGCATACTGGATTCTTGTTACCAGTTATTTGTCACCCTTTGTTAAATGACACCTCTCACAGTACAAAATATATGATAGCTGAAGAGCCACACTATTACAAATACTAGGAGATTAGGACAAGATGAAAAAAAATCAGTATTTTTTATAACTGATGGCACTTGATTTAAAGAATCTTCTCCCTTTGGCTTTTGTTTATTCTTAAGAGGTGACATGAACCAGGATTCACAAGCAAAGAAATACTTCTGTGAGAATAGTAAACACTGGGGATATCAGGGTGAGGTTTACTTTGACTATGCTTATCTTTTTTTCTTAAAGCCATTTGACTAATACTGCTAGAACCTGTATTGCCCTCCATAGCTTACCTAACCTACAGGAATGCTACTGCAAATCAAGCTGCCTTTGTTATGGTAAGGAATCAGTATCTCAGCATGATCTCACTCTGAATCACTCCTCACATCACAGCTCTTAATAGACTCCTGACTTGTGTGGATTACTAAGCAATTCCTATAAAAATAATAGTGCTGGGAATGTTATCATTTTATCATATTTTGTTCCAGTTGTGAAAAATAACTGCCTAGAGGACGATTACTCCTGGAAGGTGTGTGAAGTCATGGTGCCAGAGATGAGCTCACTCTGGAGCAGCTCTTCAGCAAATATTGTGATATTTAGTCCCTCGAGATTTGAATCAAACTTTGCAGGTTTTGTGTTGCTAATCAATAGCTATAGCTAGGCAGTTATGATTAAGCAATTGAACGGTGAAAGTTGTAGTCATGGCTAATCCTTTGTTTCAAGGAAAAGGGAACACAATCCCAAAATAAATGGGCTGTCTGGATGAGAGCCCCTGGAGTGAAGTCAGCAGGACTGAACAGTAATGGGGGGAAAGGTAATCCTGGCAGGGGAGACGGCAACTACCAACCCCCTGACCACCAAGTTAAAACAGATCCCCAAATGGAATGGTGGGAAGAAGTGCACGTGTGGAATAATTAGCGTGAGAAGCAAGAGATATAACTGGCAAATAAGGGTCTGAGCACTAATTAGTGAAAAAGCTGTGTCAACTGTAACCAATGAATGCTGATGGCTTTGTTTGCTAAAATGTGTAAATAGTGTAAAGTTTTGATGATGGTGAGCCAGAGTTTTGTGGGTTGCCCCCTAATTTCCTACTTTGCACAGAACACAATAAAGAAATAGGAATTCCTCGCCTTGGTGTGTGAAGTGCTGTCACACACCAACCAGGTGATGAGCCTGTGCTTGGGACAACACAGGATGTTCTAACTTTCAAACCACACCCATTAAATATTTGCAAGTGTCGTAGGTGGCAACTGTCAAAATCATGTCAAGAATGTATTTATTACTCATTTTGAGTGTAAATGATTGCATTGCTGTTTCCAGTTCAATTTAGTTTATTAGCATCCCAAAATCTCTGCTTTCAGTACATACAGAACAACTTCATGGTTTATTTAAGAAATGGAAATTAGTATAAGTAAAAATTTGCCCACTGTTAGAGACAGAATGCAATTATTTTTCTCAAACCAATGACTTTTACTTCGAAACTGAGACGATCTGTTTTCCAATATTGCCTCCATTCATCATGGACTGGAAAGCGGCTTCAAGAGAAATAATGAAATAAGTTAGTGCCAAGCAAAATAAGCCAAGTAAAACAAGCCAAGTAGCTCCTAAAAAAGAAACCAAAAATGGTAGAAGCAAATGTATTAAGCAGCTCCCCAAAAAGGAGAGATATCATTTTGGACCAAAACATATTTATCCTTAATGATAAAGGGGATAAAAAATTACAAAGGGGATAAAAAAAAGCTCGCCTGTAATAAAGTGATAAGGGCAGCTTTGTGTAATAATTAAAAAAATTATCTGTGAGCAACTGTTTGACCCTATACAAGTTAACAACTACATTTGCTACTTTTGTGATATGTCGTGCAAAGAACAAAGAGGGACAAGGCATGACTGGACAGCCCACAAATGCTGTGGGTTACACAAACTTTTGCAAAAAAAAGGTTTATAAATATTGCACAATAGTGTGAGAAGCTGGTGCAAAAGAATATACCTTTGAGTAAACAAAGTATGAAAGCACAATATACGACTGATATATTTGACCAAGTTATTTCAAAATGCATATGTATACCAGTAAGGAGGAATTAGCAATGACTAGAATAAATTGAAATCTGTAAGATTTAGTTATCACTTAATTCTACTAGTTTTCAATCTTGTGGGACTAAAGACTAAATGCACTAAATCATATTCTTCCCTCTTACTTGAAAGGGAAGCATTCTTACAACACATCTTGGATCACATGGCTCATGTCACCAGATCCCCTTCACTTTTATATTTCCTTTGTTATAGACATTTTGAGCAGGCTACAGGATATTATGTTCTGTTAAAAGAAATTAGTCCTTACTTTCTTTAGTAATATGCTTTGCCCTTTCTTGTGTGTACTTTTCATTTTATTTTTTTGTTAGCAAATCCAACAACAACCTCTGTTAGATACTGTGTTTTTCAAGTATAAGTTCAAGGATTTCAAAAAGGCATTTCCTTACACACAAGTTCTAAGAAATGGGCAGAACTTAAAACCTCTAAGATCAGGATGACTATCATCAGCTGCTAAGGTAGCAGTCTAAGAATAAATTCCCCTCAGTACTAAAAAAAAACAACAAAAAAATCTAGATTGATATTCAATGCTTTTTTAATATACAGTAATTTTCTTACAGAACATTTTAATAATTTGTGAAAAAATGTTTTATTATAACATAGAAATGTTTATGATAAAATATAAAAATCTAAATTAGCAAATAAAACAAAGGAGGTAGTTAACCTCTAATGTCATTGTATTTAATCAGGCTATTACTCTTAGAAAATGATGTAAAGATCTTACCACCGATGTTTGCTAAGCCTTCTACCACGGTCTCTCTGACCTGTCAATGCAAAGAAGCCCTTTCAGTTTTCCTCAAACAAGAGTAGCATTTCACATTTCTTAGAATCATGCCAAGAAACCGCCAAAATCTAAAGACTTCTCTCACTACAATGGACAGGGCTCTGTTTGGACCAGATTCTTTCATCAAGAGAGGCATGAATATTTTCTGATAAATTTGCAGGTGATTTAATTCTTCAATCAGATCCCTGCCCCTGCCAAAATTTAATGTCTTGGTATTTTCCCAGGAAGATTACTGATCACTTGAAGAAACAAAAACTAATTCAGACAGACCTCACAGGGAAGACACGGTTAAGCATATACTCATTACAAAGTAATAAACGGTGATTATAAAGCTTGAAGCAAAACTTCAGACAAGACCCCCCAAAGCATTCAGGACACTTAACTCATCAGGTATTTGAAAGTACGTCTTTTTGAAAGTCTGAATCTTTAAGTAAAAAAGCACTTGCACCCTATGCTGAAATAAAGAACACTGACACGAGCAGCACGTAATCAGAGAAGTCTGTCATACTACAGTCCGACCATCCTCAGCAGGTACCTTTTAAACCAATACCAGCTAATAAGCTTTCAATTATACTTACACTTTTTTTAAAAGGTCTGTTCAATCCTGAGGCACAGTAAGAGAGCCAGAGACAAAGAAATTAGTCCTCTTGTAGTAGGAGATAGTACCAAAGGCCATAGATTAAACCTAAAAGCTCTCACCTTCAGTTTACCCTCTTGGATCCACTGGCAGAGTTGTAATACACTAGCTTCTTGTTTGTCCATGTAGTTCAACACTAAGAATCTTTCCCTGTGAAAGTAAAGAATGAGCTTTGATTTAAGAAACCTTGGTCAACATACTTGAAAATCTTTACAAATCCTTTCAGGAAACAGCTTTGTTGAAACCGAAGGGTTATGAGCACAAATAATAATGAAATGTAGCTCAGGGTTTTGCCAGCCTGTTGTGACAGCTTCCTGCAGTGGGAGCTTGACAGTAACATCACTCTTAGACAGGTAATTCTGTTCAAGTATCAGAGAGAGGAGAGTAATAAAAATCAAGCAGTATCACCAGAATAAGGAATAAATACCCATAGAAGGTGATTCTAAATATTTTTTACTTTTTTTTTTGGTGGTGGATTTTTTTTTTTTTTTTGTTTTTTTTTTTTTTTTTTTTGTGGGGGGG
>VZTG01005281.1:1373596-1477875 GCA_013397845.1 Melanocharis versteri | reverse complement strand
TTTTTTTTAGTGGTAGGGAGAATAATTCGTGGACCTGCAACTACATGGTGAAAATAACTTAACTTTCAGGCTCCCCACAAATTTGCACATCCTGCTGTCATGGCTTTCTATAGCAGCTGAGAAACAGAAATTATCATCAAAAATGATAATTACTTGTAGGAACATACTGACTAAATTCTCCACTGCATTCTACTATGCATGGTGTATTTTACTATTTTTATCCAAAAGGGCAGACAACAATAACAGGGACAAGGAAAGATTTTAATTAGAAGAGATCAATTGATTTGCACAGAAATCAAGTCTCCCAAATGTCCTGCAATGCAATGACTGAAAAGTCTCCCAAGATTCTCCTCCTAATCTCTGCCTTAGCTCCATCAGAATCCTAAGATTCAGCAATTCCCAGAGTCAGAACATAATAAAAATGTTTTAACTATATATATCTGTCACACCTACAGTTCTATTGACTAATAAATCCCCAAATATTAAAAATGTAATTTCAAAAAAATCACTGCATCAGCTGCATCCTTACTTTAAAAAGATTTGATTTTCTCTCTGCCTGAACTATAACATTTTGAGAGAAGGCACTTTGCAAAACATCTGAGAACAGAACTACAGCAACACCTTCCCTTGTACTAAAGAATTGTCAGGGATTACAGGACTAAATCAAGCAACCTCAAACAAAGTGTAACAACTGACATCTATGATTCTATATAACAGCCTTTCCCATTTTTTATGCTGATAAAGACAAATGTAAGAGAAAGGATCTACTGGTATAGTGATTATAATTTCCTTTTTAGGCATGGCAACATTCTGTTCCAATTACAAGCAGCCACTGCAGATTACAGACTACCTTCTAAACATCATGTGCACAATCTACCCAGAACCCAGTCACAAGTTCTGGAGGAGAAATGTACCTTGTGATGTTCTTTTCTTGCCGTATTTTTTCTATGTCAGGAGGCAGTGGAGGGGGATAAGGCACATCTTTGTTATACTGAGAAATCTGTCCACACAGGATGATATGGCTGTTCTGATTCATCTGTTTGGGACAGCATAAAGTGAGAAAAATGACATTCCTCAGTCTCAGAGACTAAATTTTTCAGCATTGCAATAGATGATACTGCAAAATTTTCACTAACCACGTTTCCTATAAAAGAGTGGGAGAATTGCATGCAGTCTCATTCAATCTATGACAACATTCAAATAGGTAAATGCAAGACAATAATGGAAAAATAACTGCTTTACAGCCTAGTGTAATTTAAAAAGGCACTAAATAGAAGGAATATAGGAAATTGTTATTTTACTGTGGGCCCCCAGGATCAGCACCAGAAGTCAATTACTTAAGTGGAAGGCCTGCTGTGCTGTATTACAGGCTGGACTCCAGTGTGAATTAATTGAAAGCTGGGCATGCAGACATTGGAGAATGACTAGAATAAACCTGACAGCTGAAATAATCACCTGACTTATAACTGTATCACTGATGTCTCCACCAACATTGTCAAAGTAAACATCCACACCACCTGGGCAGAGTTCACGTAGCTGTTTTGCCACATCCCCCTTCTTGTAATTGATAGCAGCATCAAACCCCATTTCTTGGACCAAAACGGAGCACTTCTCATCTGTGCCAGCGATTCCCACCACTCTAGAGCAGCCCTCCAGACGGCCAATCTGCAGACACACAGTTCAAAAAAACCAAAACAAACCAACCAAAACCCCCCAGAAAAGTTAGAGCATTCATCTGCATACAAGTACCAGTGGAAGAAAGGGGGTCCTAAGGGGTGTTACAGTTATTCCCATCCCACTAAACCCCAGGCAGCAAACACTCCCATCTCATGTGACACAAGTGCCTCTTGTCACTCCCTCCTCACAACTACATACAGGGCAGGTACAATCAAAATTTGACATCTTTTCAAACTCACTGACTTTGAGAAGATTATGTTTGTGGAATCACCAATGACTGCCAGTACTGGAGAACCAAATATAATAGAAAACTACCATCTGCCAAGTACCATAACTAATAAAAGAGAAAAAAAATTAGACAATAAGTGATTTAAATAGAATCTTTGTAGATTTGCTCATGCACTGTTTCTTCATAGCTTCTCTTTATTAGTAGGTCTAAAGCTTGCTTAATATCTATTTTGTTTGTATATATATATTAGTATATCTAGAGAGATATTTGTAGATATGCACACACACACTGCAAATAGGTTCTGCAAAGCAGAGGACAAAAGAAGGACTGTAAATCTCAAAACACAAAGGAGGTCATGGAACATGGCACAAAGGGTTTACCACATTTTTTTACTATTTTCTAATAGAGAAAAAAAAAGGACGTCTCCAGACAATACAGTGTTGGAATGGCAGGCTACCATATAAATGTATAATAAATACATGCATATATAACATCTATTTTACTTGTGCTAGCAACGAGTAATCACCACCATCGGCTTTCTCCTCCCCCTATTTCACAAAACTTGAGTTTCATATTTAAAGTCTTTCACAGTGAGACTGCATGCCAAATCTGTGAAACTGGCCCTTCCCATGGGGTTACACCTGCTCATGTTTACAATGATTTTATCTGTATGTTTAATAACCAGCGTGTTCCAGAAGACAAAACTTGGTAACAGAGTATGTTTGTATGCTCTAAGCCTACACCCACCTGGCCGGCCAAAGAGCCACAGGCACCGGCTGCCCCGCTCACCACCATGGTCTGATTTGCACCCGCGGCCACGTGTCCTTTCTCCCTGATTCCCAGCAGGGCCGTCAGTCCCGTGATGCCAGCTGCACCCAGAAAGTAGGAAAGGCGTCCATTTACAAGCTGTGGAACAAGCTATGGAACAGAAACGTGTGATGGAGGTCATTTGTTTCTAAGGTTTTGCTCTTTGATTGCCTGAGGGTAGAAGACTAACTTAGGATATTTACCAGGCAAGGTACAACTGGTAGGGACGAGCTATCTCTAGCTCTTTTCTAATAGTAAGTTTATACAAAAATGTTATGTCTCTGTGGTTTTAGAAAAAGTTTTTAAACAAAGTAACTCACAAAAACTTAAATTATGGAAGTGTTAAAAAGCAGCTGGGAGATAAGAAGTTTCCAGCAATGGTGAAGCATAAAGGATAAAAATGCACCATTTTATCAAATATGGTGATTGCAGATCAGTGACAAAGAGTCCTAAAGGAAGGAGTTTATTGGAAAGTATAAATTCTCAAGCTACAGTAATTTTCTGTTACAAGAGAACAATCAACACAATATCCCTCATGCACTGAAGCCTCTCCACTTTCAACTTAATATTGAATAGCCTTTCTTATGTAAATGTAAAACCTCAAGTAAAAGCGTTAGAAAAATAAATTAAATATACCTAAAGCCCTTTATGTCTTACAATTATACTCTCATGAACGAGAAGTTCTATTAAAATTAAAATAATTAAGAAAATTAATTAAGTGAAGCAGCTTCAGGGAAATTTATTTTAAAAACCAACAATTAAAATAATACTGGCCTTCTTAACCACCAAAAGCATTTACATTTTTGTTACCAAATAAAAAGAAATTGATAAAAATTTTGGCAACTATGAGTTGATCTGCAAAACAGTCACAACCCGGGCTTTTGCATTTGTATTACCTTTTGTAGCAAGCTTCCATCAAGAACTGCCACTGTCTGCCAGGGCCAAGTGAAGGAAGTTACAAAGTCTCCTTTAGCGAGGTTATCGTACTTGCTCTCCTCCACAACCCCGATGCCCCCACCATCAGCGACTTCAGCCAGCTGCCAGGGCCGCAGGTAATCTGAGCCCGTGTCCTCATTCATTCGGCAGCACTGAAAGACAAGGCTTTCATGAAAGGCTCTGGTGGAACACAACTTGTTTATCAGTTCAAATTGAGTGGGGGATGAAGATGTGTTTAGAACTTCAAAAACAAAGGCCTACTCAAAAATCTCTCAATAAGCCCCAAATATTCATCATCTTTTCTTAGATCCCGCTTGGACTGTATCTGCTCTTGTACTTCACTCCAGTTGGAAGTTTTCAGCCACTGGCACTCCATTCTTACCTAGAGTTACTTTAAAATTAATGGGTAACTTTGGTGTTAAACATCATGACAGGTACAGAGCTGAAGGTATTTTAAAAAACAAACTCTGGCTTAGCTCTGAGTCCATCACCTACCATGTAGGGGTCCACTGAGAGATAGAGAGTTTTAACACACACTTGTCCTGCTTGGACCGTATCTGCTATTGTACTTTCCTCCAGTCGGAAGTTTTCAGCCACTGGCACTCCATTCTTACCTAGAGTTATTTTAAAATTAAACAAATAAATGAATCAATATAGAATTTCCCTTAATCAATATGGGAAGGCCTTTTTTTAAGGTAGTCCTTTTTAGAACAAATTAGGCTATATATTTACTCAAGTATAAAACTACAACCAACTACTCTCACCTTTCTGCCCCTTCTGACTCAAGTGAGACTGAGGGAATACAGACCACAGCCACCGTACATGCACGTGCTGCAAGGGCATCCCTTCACAGAGACTTCCTTACGTTAAAGCTTCCCAGAAACATCCATAAAACTGCGGTGAGCACCCCAGAACTGGAAGATTCATCCTCAGGTTGGTACCACACGCAGCAGATCAATCAGACAGACAACTGGAACCACTAGCACTGAGACAGCCAGGCAGCCTTGCCTATCTTAAGTCAGAGTGACTACACAACTACAGCAGGCTCCTGCTGTAACACTTGAAGGGTTTCATTGCAGCTCACACAACAGTTCTTAACTCTTAAAACTATTTTACAATTAAGCAGCATACAATACTCCCTCCAAAACTTAACGTCTTCTACACCAGACCATTTACAAACTCACTAATCAAATACTTTGCAGGTATCTATAACAAGGCAAATGCGTAAGCAAGAAAGTAAACAAAACCTCAACAGTGTAAATTTAAAAACTAAACCCTTTGAAACATGAGAGGAATAAAAGATTCAGTATTTACTACAAGGAAACAAAAATTAATAGTAACAAAATATTTTGGACATCTCTTATAATGCAAAAAGAATAAATGTGAGAACTAAAAAGTCATGGTCACTAATCTTTCTTCACTTTCATCCCCTACACTTAGAGTTTTCTCATATATTACATGTTAATCCTTTTTTCTCACCCAGTAGTTTAGAAATCTGCATATACAGACTAAGCAAATGCAGTTTGAAAACATTGTATATTTAATAGAAACGTATTTATATTAATAAAATTTACTTATAATAATAAATGCAGACAAATTTATTATAAATAAATTTATTTATATTATTGGAAATTAATAAATTTCTATATAAATAAATGCACTTTAAATAAACTTCATTGCTGCATGCAATATTAAGTTAGTGTCTGTTTCTACCCTCATTATTTTGGAGCATTAGGCAATCAGAACAAATACATTGCTTCTTTAGTGGAGAGAAATACATACCAGGCCGTGAATTCAGCACTACTCTTTGTATAATCATCTCTGCTTTTGCAGCAATTTCACACTGGATTTCTACAAAAGAAAATGTTTGAAGGTCTGAAACACAAATTTGCTTGAAAAAAGAATATGAGGCAAAGTACTCAGTAATTTGGAAACTGGGAATGAAATCCGGACTCCCCAACTTCAGCGTCCACGCCCAAGGAAGATACAAAGAATCATATAAACCAACCTCAACCATAAAATAAACAAATGTGTGAATAAGCAGTCTCCCTGTTTATCTTATTAAAGCCTTGATTTTATACAGTGCCACAGTAGCACCTACTGGGAAGATGGAAAACTGTCACTAATGTACCATGCCCCTTGTAAGACCACCACCATCCCCTACCAGGCATTGGGACAGGTGTCTGAGTTGCTTTCCTGTGCTGAGAACACCCTGTTCCCACCTAACAGACAGAGAGGCAGCTTTGCACACAAAGTCAGCTGCCACTCAATAAAAGGCAGGTAGGCACACCAGAATAGCAGTCTGCAGGTACATGGCAAAAAGATATCGTTGTGTAAGATGTTTTGTAAGAAAAAAGCAGTTCTTTCTATTAGCAGTGCCCAGAGATGAGAAAGAATGAGATCATCACTCAATCTGTTCTACAGAAAAATTTCTCCTTGAATTTCAACAGTTTAAAAGAGGATTGTAAATCTGTGATTTTGCACCTGTGAGACCCAAAGTTATTAAGAGGAAATTACCCTGATTTAACAGGAGAAAAACTATTAT
This sequence comes from Melanocharis versteri, assembly GCA_013397845.1. Lineage (NCBI taxonomy): Eukaryota > Metazoa > Chordata > Aves > Passeriformes > Melanocharitidae > Melanocharis > Melanocharis versteri. Next base: position 1,471,681 of record VZTG01005281.1, on the reverse strand, counting down.
TTTACATGCTTTCAGATCTAATACAAAATAAAAATGTGGCTACTATTCTCAGCCAACAACCATAAATAACCAACCTTCACATGAACAAAGGACATTAAAGAATGAAACATGATAGCTGACATCATTGTCATCATGTTTATTTTGCTGATAAGAACAGCAAATTGGAGCAAATCTAAAAGATGAGCCTAGAAAGAGTACATCATCACCACTTATCCAACATCTTTATTCTTTGAACACTGCAAAATACAGAACCTTCTGCTTGCACCGCTACAGTGCTTACACTCACAAACCATCAAGAACTATAGTCTGGAATGCTGAAAAACATAATTATAAAGTTATTAGGAAAAAAGGTGCACATCCCTGGCCATCCCTTCCCTCTAAAACACACAGCTGACTCAAAACAAAAGTATCTTGTTAAACAGATCAAGGTTTAACGTTCTATTGTGTTTGCACTTGAAAAGATACTTATTTGGGAAAAGTTATTCGAAAGTTAATTTCTTTCCAGTATTTCAACACCTAAAAATGCTACAAGATAAGCTACAAGGAATGAATCTCAAATGTGTCTTTACAGCATCACATAATTGAAAATCTGTGACCTGCAGAGTTCTTCGGACAAAACAATGTAGAACAACAGTCTATAACAAAAGGAAAAAACCCCACATTTTGATGAATTTACTTACTATTTATAAACAAAAATGAGCATTGAAAATTAGGGACTTAATTAAAAAGCTAAATAAAAATCCATCTTTATAACCACACAGCTGATACAATCTCTAGAACATAAAGAATTGCTGTACAGCTCATGCCTTACAGAGTGGTCCGCTGTCAAAACTGCTGACTCTGTTTTTGTTAGCCTGAAATGTGTATGTGTATTATGCAAACACAAAACCCCAATCTGAACAAGAGAGGATGAAAATAATTTTTATTGTTACTAACATAATCCTGAAATATCTGCTTTCTATGATTATACAGAGGAAAAAAATCCCGGTTATACAGCAAAAAGAATCAAAGATATTAACATAGAGGAAGACATAAAGGAAGACAAAGCAATACAGAGCAGCATAGAAAGATGTGAGTAGAAAAATTATCCAATGTAAGTTTAGACTACTTCTTTGAATGCCTGACATTTCGAAGGAACAAAACCACTGTTTATTTCCCAGTTTGTTTTCACAGCTTTTGTTTGAGGAGCCTGTGTACTGATTCAATTTGAAGATCTTCCAAATACTGTGAGTGGGTGGAAAAAAAAGTGAAACTGGCAGCTGAATTGTCACTCATTCTATGACAGCTGCCACAGCAAATACAACACTGCAGATGGACATTTACTTCTAAATAGGACTGCACCTACAGTGGAAGTCAGCAACACCATTACACAGCAAATGGTCACAGTTACACCATAACACAACAAGAATCAAACTTTCCTCACATTACAAACAATACAGAAGTGACTAAAGAAAATAAGTAGAGGCACCACCTTTCAGCACTGTAAAGTGAGGAAAGCTTTTGGAAAAAGAGAACAGATTTTTTTCTAAAATTAAGTAACTGGGATTTGTATCATATACACAATCCTTTTCAATACATGCACAGCGCCAGCGTGCAGGATGTTTTTGACTATTTTTTTAAAAGACAATACAAAGTAACACACATTATTATTTTTTCCAAACAAAATCAATCCGAGTTGGTTTTACTCTTTAATTTAAATAAAGTAAAAATTCTAAGTTTTAACATCATTGTTCTATGCCAGTCACCTGATCCACCCTATGAATACATCAGGAGCATTAAGCAGCACAACAGCAGCATCTTCAGGGGAGTCTCAAGTATGTTTTAGCCCAGTTTTATCTCTTTCTCCCCTTGCCTTTCTTTCCCCATTGTTTCAGAGACACGTGACAACTCCTTTTAAAAATGTTAAATAAATTCCCCAGTGCTAAAATGCTCCAGTTTGTTTGCCCTGGGCTTGGTTCCCAGAACTTCTTGTTTCTGAGACTGCCTGTAAGGCAGAGTTTTCAGTTGTATATACTCTTGCCAAAGCGAGTCACCTGCTTCCAAGTCATTAAAGCCCATGCCAGATGCAGTCTAGTTAAAAAACAAAAGGAAGAGCAGGTAGTCCTGTATCAGGCTCAGGCAGCATGGAGGAAGAAGGCAGGCAATCTAAACAGAGAACAAGATTTGGAAGTCTTCTGAAACTGTGACGTCAAAATGGCCGGAGCAAGGATCCTCAGAGGAAACCCAAGGAAAGAAGTTTCAAGAATTACTCTGAATGAGGAATACGCAGGAAGGAAAGATGGGAAGACTAGTAATCAGTAAGAACAGAGAAACATAACAAGAATAGCAACTTCATGGCCAGTAAAGCAGGGAAGAGCAAAACAGAATGGGGAGAGAGAACTGAAGAAACTGGGAACGATAAATTAGACAACCAAGCAAACTGAGATGGGAATGACTGGTGAAAAAAAGAGACAACTGTAAGTGGCAAGGTGAGGTAAATGGAAAAGTAAATGTAATTGATTAAGCACCAAAGTTTCCGCCAGCTCCACTAAGGAGCTCTACATTTGATGAATGTTAATTAACAGCAAGCCAGAATCAATACTGACTGTCATGAATGGGGAAAAACGCACGCCATAAAAAGCTAAGTACTTTCATGAACTGAACCAATAAATTTAGATTTCCTGATGTTCCATGTCTCATCACTGAACACTCTGATGAGAGGTTCCTCCCATAGCGTTTTCTTCATGTGGATTTCCTGACACACTATAAGAGCTGAGGGCAGGCTCCAGTCTTTCCTCCAAAGAAGAAGCAGATGAAAAAAAAAGAGTGAAATAGTAGTAGGATCTTGATCCAGCCATCTCTTTTTTATATTCCTAAGAAGCCTAATATCTTTCAGCTTTTTATCAGCTTTCATTGACCTACAGAGCAAAAGTTCCAGTAAGTATACACATTCACAACTATATACAATAGGACTGTATAAACTTTACTTTTTCAGATTTAGGTGCCAAAAAAAAAACAAAACTAAAAACTTTCAGATACCACATCTTGGACTTCTTTTATCTAATAAATAGTTGCATTGTATTGGAGTTACTGAAAATTGTTTAAAATATCATATATGTACATGGTATATATACATAAGGCCTATTTCTTCTTAGCAGGATTTCACATAAGGAATGCAGGAAGGCAGGATAGTTTTTTTGAGAAGCCTATGAAGCAATTTGCAGGCTCCCACGAGAGAGCTGTCTCAGAGAGCCTACTGACTATCCACTTTCCCAGGAATGCCCAAAGACCAAGTTAGAAAGCAGTGCTGCCAAAGGTGGAAGAGCCTCTGGAGAGAGCCTTGCAGACGGGTCGTTACCAGCTTCGGAAGCGGCAGACAGAGCAGCCCTGGAGAGAGCCGGAGAGAGAGCCCGAGAGGGGCAGAGGCAGCGCGGGGGCTCAGTCCCGCCGGCTGGCCCGGGCTGCGGTGGGCTCGGCCCCGCCCCGCTCCTCCGGGATGCCTCCACCGCCCCGGGACGCGCTTTGATCGGGGGGGCTCAGTAAAGCTCGATTCGAGCTCCCGTTCGTTCCAGGGATCGGGCAATCCCAACAGCCTCTTCCAACCTCCTCCGCACCTGTGCCCCCGCCCGCCCTAGAGCGAGGAGGCGCTAATCCCTGAGGATACGCCTCCCGGGAAGGCGAGTACGAGCTCTACCAAGCACCCCCCCAGGCCGGACCCCGGTTCGCCCCCGGCACCGCCGCGTCCCCTCAGAGCCCGCAGCTCGCGCTCACCTTGAGCCGACCCGCAGCGCCCCAGGCCCCGCCCGCCCCGCCCCGCGCGCACGCGCGCGGCCCTTAAACAGGGAAACCCTGGGCAGCGCCAGCCTTAAAGCGGCGATGCCCGGGCCTGGCCGCCGTGCCGTGAGGGGCTGTGGCGGAGCATCCCCCGAATCGCGCAGTCGCACGGAATCGTTACGGTTCAAAAGCTCGAAATGAGGTTTTTCCGTTGATTCAGTCTGCATTGCGTGAAAGAATTGTTTCTCGGTTGGAAAAAGCCTCCAAGAGCATCGAGACCAACCTTTCACTGAACAGCACGTCGTCAGCCAGACATGGCACTAAGCGCTACACGCGGTTCCCTGAACACCTCCAGGGAATGGCAGCTCCACCCCTTCCCCAGGCAGCTGGATTCCAGTTCATGCTTAATAAACCATTCAGTGAAGAAATTCTTCGTGATGTCCAACCTGAACCTTGACATAGCTTGAGGCCATTTCCTCTTGTCCTGTCGCGGGCTGCCTGGGAGGAGACCAACCCTCACCTGGCTATAGTCTCCTTCCAGGTAGTTGTAGAGAGTGACAAGGTTTCCTCCCGCCAAGTCTTTTTTTGCCCAGGCTAAACACCCTCAGCTACTCATCACACTTGTGCTCCAGACCCTTCGCCACCTCCATTGCCCTTCTCTGAATCTGCTCCAGCACCTCAATGACTTTTTTGTCATGACGGGCCCAAAACTGGGCACAGCACTCAAGCTGCAGCCTTGCCAGTGCCAAGTACAGGGATTCTGAATCTGCCCTGGTCCTGCTGTCCGCGCTATTGCTGATGCAGGCCAGGATGCCTTTGGCCTCCCTGGCCACCTGGGCACACACTGCCTGATGTTCCTTCTGCCGTCAACCAGCATCCCCAGGTCCTTTTCCTCCAGGCAGCTTTCCAGCCACTCTTCCCCAGGCCTGTAGTGCTGCGTGGAGTTGCTGCAACCCAAGTGCAGGATTCGGCACCTGGCCTTATTAAACAGAGGCGCTGGGAGAAGGTGTTTACAGTTTATGAGGGCACGGTTTCTTTGTGTAACACTGGGAGATGTTTGCTCCTCACATGTTCCAGTGGATGAGATTTTGTTCATTGCTGCGATATAGGGCTGTTTGATACCTATTCCTAAAATTCCACTACAGTTGCTGTTGTATGCAATATAATATATTTACTATATACATGGTGTTTCTGTGCTTGAAAATAGATGAAGATGTTTCTTTCCTTAAAAAACGTATTGTAGCAAGACCCAGAGCTTTCCTGGGATGAGGCTTAGGTCCTGGTACTGCCTGCCATGATTACCCTGTGTACTTGCCCTATGTTATAGTGACTCACTGTGCTGTAAGGACAAACAGGTCTGTGAAGTGGCCACTGAGCTGGTAGCAATTACTGTGGAGCTTGAAGTGACTGCTTCAGCCTGGAAAAACTCTTCCAGACTAATAATTCTGATAACTTTGTACTCTGCCGCTCACATAAAGGCAGGCAAAGCCTTTCTATTGTAGCTTGACCCATAGCACTATAATATAGGCTTAAGTGAATGATTTGTATTTGTTCCACCATAATATACAAAACTTGCATTTCACATTAATTGAAATAACATCATTGGAACTGGAAGGATCTAGAGGGGGAAAAATGAGGTATCTTAATAAGGAGATTTATACTTTCATGCTTTTTTCCCCCCAGCTTGTATCAGCTGATCTCGTGACAGGTGCAGTTATTGCAAGTGTAATGCACTGAAAGCAAGTCTTCAGGGTTGAAATCATCTTCAGAGCTTCAAATGGGCACATCTTGTGAGTAGGAGGCCTGTGTTCAAATGAATGAGCACTGACTTGCCTCCTAGTTGTGCAAGAAAAGAGCAGCACAATTACAAAAATAATTATTTCAGAAAACGATGTCACAGGTCACTACATGAGCTGTGTACATGAGCAAATAGGAAAATATTATGAAATGTATTGCTGGAGAGCTTCCTGTTCATTTAGAAGTTGTGTATCTCGATGTCTAGTAATAATTGAAAGGAAAGTGGGGAAAGAGAAAAGATATGCTGTATATTGGCAAATGTACATATATTTTTTACTGCTGTATTATATAATATAATGACAATACAACTTCTGGTGTTTGATAAAATTATGAAGAAACTCCGAGACCCTTAACCCAACTTGGTGAACCCTGTGTTCTTGTGTAACAAAACCGGTTCACTTATCCTACAAATTCTAAAACACTGTTTAAGGCTGCAGTAAAATAAATCATTGCAAAGTCATGTCTGGTAGGTTTGATGTTTCTGGTTTTCTAAACTATTAGTTTACTAGTCTTCAGTTAAGTTTCTTGCCCTTGTTGCTGAGCCAAGAGACCAGACAATGAGAAACCTCCCTTGTTCACTCGATGCCATGTCAGCCAACAGCATGAAGTGCTGTTGAGTGTAATTTGAGCTAATCCACATATGTTTGCATGAAATATCTTAGGAGTTTGCAGATGATTTGTTCTGGCAGCTAAGCTGTGGGCGCAGTAGCTTCAGCAGGCAGTAACATATTAGGTCATTACAGCCGTTGGCAGTGACTCTTTGAATCAGTGTAAGTGATGCAATATATGGATAGAAAAATTTTAGCTTGAGACAGCTGCTGAGGTTGAACTGAGCTATTCAGCTGACTTCATGTCAGAGTGACATTCCGTGCTGTGGAGCCAGTTTAAGGGTGATTTGTGAGCAGCTCAACTCCCTGTTGGCTGAAGATGTTGGAAAGGGTAGTCAACTGGGGAAAGCAAATTATCATCCAACTCAAATTGTGCCATCCACTTCTGAGTTGATTCTGCTTTTGCAATTTTTATTCATGCAGGTCCTCTTTTGTAAAAAGAAAAAAACCCCACAATGTGTTCCTTATGGACTGAGCACTAGCTTGAGGCAGGGGTATTTGTGGGGAAGTTTTGCAGGTGACACTAAGGTGTCGTATGAGACTAACGCCTTCTGATGCTAATTGCTGCCTAATCATAAAGTGGGCTTCGTCTGTACAGATGAGAAACAATTGCTACTTTTAATAGTAACTTGTTTTTCTGATGTTTCATGCTTGGGAATGTCTCGACCCATCTTTCTTTGTCATCATTTCCAAACTTTCATCTGGGTTCTGACAGGCAAAAGGGCATAGGTAGGATTTAGATTTGCTCTGTCGTCAACGATTATTGTGATGGTAAGGAAGCTTTGCTGTATAAACATACTTTGCTTGTCAAAACTACTGTTTCTGATATAAGTTTACACAGAAGACTATCTGTAGGACACATCTTGAAGAATCACATTCATTTTAAAGTAAAAAACTTCTTTTGTTAATAAAGAAAAATATAATATGACAATAACACACCTCGATATGTGATTTCTGTAAGGAAAACACAGGCTCCAAAATTTTTCACATAAGTGTTGGACCTGGTCTTTAACTACTTGGAATTTGATAAAACCTTCTAGTACCATAAAAAGTGAGCACAATATGTTATCAGTTTAATCTGATACTGATTATTGCTGTTTGATCATCATAAATTTTTATTCATGATTTTGGTTCCTTATCTGTGCCTTTTCTTCATCCTTAAGAGAAGAAACAAAATACTGAACTGCTTGCTGCAGAGAATGATCTTCCTGTTGTCTTTATTTTGTTAGTGACAATGTCTTAAATCCATTTTGGTATAACTACTTATTTAATGTTTAGAAATGACCCAAGCATTATGTAGATGAAAAAGATCTTGTTGCTGTGCAGTATCATCTCAGGATCACATCTTTCATTTTTTACTGCAGCACACTTGGGGAAATTAAGAACTTCTATTTTAGAACCACACTGCTAGATAAGCATCCTACGTCTGTGTAGGAGGTTTCTTTCTTTATTTCCTTATTTCCTTCATTTCCATTTAATGATATCTCCCAGTTACATATATTAAAAAAAGGTTCTACTAGTACTCTTTCCAAAACCTGCAACCAGTGAAGTATTAATATAAGTATGGTTTTTCTGTCATAGTCTAAGATTAGATATGTCTGTTTCACAACAAAAAGACCTCGAATTTTCCCCATGTAATATGAAGCATCAACACTGAAAAGTTAAAATTAAAATGTTGTTGCTGTGGCCTGTAGTTGTTGTATATGCTTTATAGTGCAAAATTGTAATTCAAAACAGGAAAGATTGAAGGGTTTTAAAATTAAGAATACTGATAACCTTGAAAGTATTTCTTCTTACTGCTGGCTTTTCCAGTTTGCCTAAAATGTACTGCAAGATTTGAAAAAAAGTTATTAAATGCAAGTTATCCCTTATTTTTCAAGTGTTTCACAGCTTATGTGCATGGAAATTCGCAACATTTAGCAAAAAGAAAAGTAAATTTGTCATTTAGAAAGAACTGAGTTTGTTGTAAACTAAGCTGCATTATATGAGATTCCAAAGTACTAGACCATCCTGAAAAAAGTGGCGAAGGAAGAAATGTGTTCACAAAAGCTCAAATGACTAGTTCAGAACACAAAATGATCCTCATGCAATCATACTTGTACCATGCTTAAATATGTTTCTTTAGTTTAAAATTGCTGGCAGCAAATGGTCAAGACAGTGTTTCTGTCTGAATCGAGGACAGAAAACATATGAGCACCATTTGTTGAAAATGCTACTGATTGCTGCATCAAAGCAAGAGGCAGCAGTGGGTGACAGAATGTGTTGCATAGTGAAATCCTAATATTAACAGAATACTTAGTAGTATTTCTATTCTTTTTCATAACTGAAATTCAAATTCATTGGAAAACTGCTCTTTATTTTTAATTAATGCACCCTAATGCTAGAAGAACCAATGCTAATGGCTTATAGAAGCACAAAATGGGTCCTCTAGAATCAGAAAAAAATTGTTCATATGAGGAATGGGTACGGGGCTGTGGGAAGTCATACATAGTAGTTGTAGTGTAGCTTCCTTTTAAGACTCCTTGGTATGCTAATCCTTGATCAAATAGAATTGAAAAATCCGTGTTGTGAGTTTCAACCTAACTGTGGAAAAACACATTTGTAATGTACATAAAGATGAAAGCTGATGAAAGGAGAATAAAGGTAGGTGTAAACAAGGAAGAAAATGAATGAGGAGGAAGCTGCTTCTGAAGGAACTTTTCTTGCACTAGCATCGTGTTTCTGCAGTGCTATTTCTGAAAAACAAGTGCGGGTTTGTCAAAGAAGACTATGTAGATTTGCAAAGTCTCAAGATAACCAAAGGCATATTTTTGGATCTTCGTGTAGGGCTTGTTTCAGAGCTGCTGGATATAAGTAGAAAGCTTCTCATCCATTCAGTATGTGAATGCGCTGGAAATTTACAGCACTTGGTTGTTATCAGTCAATTATTAATAACTACAATATCAGTAAATTAGCCGTTGTATTCCACTGGCCTGGAAATTAGCATTTGCAGAGACATTCAGCTGTTTCCTCTAAGGGAAAGAAGAGGGATCAGTAAGCACAACTGGCCTGGACAGAATTAATGGTGCCAGTTACTGTATTCTAGGACACTGTACTTGCCCTCATTGTCATGGGTGATAAAGTACTTTATTGAACATGTGAAACTTAGAAAACAACTGTTCTGACTCTGCTGAGCAGCTGCAGGATAACTGTGAGGATTGTCTTTTAGAGAGTGATCAACAACTGGTAACTGGAAGGGTTGAGGCAGCTCAGCAAAACTGGCTTCAGATTATAACTGCACACTGTGTCTTACTCAGAATAGCTGGTAGGCTGTAAAGAGGCTTTCTGCCATTTCTGAATGGCAGTCTCTCGGCGTTTTGAGGATATCATTTGTACATCTACTGAGGAAATGAGAGCTTGTTTGGATGCCTTTCTGTTTTTTTGTGCAGCCTTCTGTGGTGTGCCATGCAAGATCGTACTAACAGTACACTCCTCTAGGTCACTTAATGGGTACTGGCTTTGCAAGCTCTGCAAATCACATTAATTTTAAATATAATCGTGAATGCTAATTGACAGGCATAAGTAGGCTATATCTTAGTTCTGGCAAAAATGTCGAGTATTTTAATTACAGCAATACATGACTAGTTGGAGATACCAGGTCTACAAATCAAGGAGCTTGTGATAGGTGAACTCGTCCAAGTGAACTTGTGATATTATTTCTACAAATAGTCTTTTCTCACTGTTTCCAACACTACAATTTGGAGGCTGAAATGACCTGACAGAATTTTATTTGGGTGTGAGAGAAATGAAGTCTGGATGCTGTTCTCTGGAACAAACTGGAAGAATTGTAGCTGAGGGTCTGCTGGCGATATTTGAATGACAGCTGATAACTCTGAGACTGAAGTGCATGCAGTAGGAGAGAGTTAGAATTTTTAATAACAGTACTCTCCAAAAATATGTTCCTGTTTAACTCCATTATCTAATTTTTTTGTCCATGTCGATTTCTGTGTGTGCTTCCTTCTCACTAAAGCTCCACCCTGCAATTAGAAAATCACCTTTCATAACAAATTGTGACAGTGTTTTGTTGTTGTGAAGTTCTCTTTGTTGTCCTCTGTGTTGCTTTGAACTTCTGATGTCTTCTGCTCCTCAGGAAATCTATATCTTTCAAGAGCGTCCACTAATCTTTCATCGAAAGGAAAAACACCCCAAAGATCCAGCTGTTGTGGTCACCTGGACTGAACAGCAGTAATATTTGTTTTCTTAGCGGTACAGATGTTAAGAATGATGATCCTATAACTTGGTAACTTTTCTTACTATTCACAGTTTCAAGATAAGAGGAGGTTTGAGGATTGTCTATGTGGTTGGTGTTTTGTGTGGTTTTTTGAGAAGGGTTGTTTTGGTTTTTTTGTTAGTTGTGCAGTTTTTTTTCACCTTCAGGTTTTGGACAGAGATTTCCTGAACTACTTCCCATTCTTGAGAAACTCTAGAAGTTTTCTTCATCTTTTCTGTGCTGCACATTGATATGTGAAGCCCGATGTCATGATTTTATGGTGATTATTAGGGGACAGTGGATTTGCTACTCCCTGCGTCAAACACGGTGGATTTCTGCTGTTTCATGTTAGTAGCATAACAAAGACAATATATTCAGAGCACTTCTTGTGGGGAAGAGAGTCTGCTGAGAACAAAATAGTGATTGCTTTTTTAATTGCTTGAGGCAGTAGTGGTATTGGAGGATGCCTCTCATACATATGAGGAAAGACTAAAGAAACTAACTTACACGTACCTATAAACAAACACTATGGTAAATCCAGCAGAGACAGAATACTCAAGCAAGTGGTCTTGCTTGGTATTTGAATACTTTCTCCATGGTTGCCTTTATGGATCATGCGTATTCCTGTCTCTTCTACAGTAGATCTTGGTTACACTAGCCTCCTCCAGATCATATCCTTTGCTTCCTCAGTTCTCTGTGGCTTCAAGGAGCTGGAGAAATCTCTGCAGGAGCAGGGGTGTGGGGAGGTGAGGGAGGAGCATGCATTTGCAAGGGAGGAAAGATCCTCCTTAGTGTGTAGGAGGGGAGGGTTTTGAGAGCACTTGCAGAATGTCGGAGATTTGTTGATTAAAACTTCATTGCTTCCTGTTGGAATTGCAACATTTTCTCCAGGCTGGCAGTTCTGTGTCAGCCATGAAGGTGTGTGTGTCTGTTGGCTAACAGAAAAACATAAATAATGCTCAAATGCTCAGTGGACCACTATACATTATATGACTGCATCCATATTTGGGAAGCATTCCTGCCTTGGAATACCACATTCTAGGTAGGGCTGTTGCTATGAAATTGTGTGTTATGCTCTATGCAGAAATGGAAAAAAACGTTGTTTTAGATTGTACTATGAGTACAAGCCTTTTAAGGTTCCCATTGACAAGAAAAAAAAAGTCTGTAAAGTTTCTATTAAAAAAGGATAATGGGAGGAAAATAGAATGAACTCCGTAATGGGATTTGTACTAATAAACATAAAGAGAGTAACTGAATTAATTTTCCTTACAATGGAATATGCTATGTATTTACATGAGAAATATAGAATGTTCAGAGATCACAGAAATAAACAGACCAACTGGTTGGGATAGGTCACAACTTGCTATTGGAAGGAATCTTGGAGGACTGCCAAAATACTGCTGGAGTCCAGGCATGGAAATCAGTATGATGCAACTTGCTCGTGAATCTGAGAAGAATAAAAACTACACAGCAATTCACCAAAAACACTACAGTGTAATGGTGATGACAGAAAAAGCTCTGCAGCCTGGCTTGCACCAATGCAAACTGCCAGCACAGGCAAGCACGGAGTGACAGTAAAGAAGGATTAAGGAGTAGAGGGACAGATAAGGTCATCAAGGTGCGTAATTATGTGGTTGCAGATTATCCTCTGTATTTGGTACCTGCCTGTCACATATATCTTATTTATACATGTTGGTGTCTTCCACTGTGGTTTATGTTCTCTTGCTGTTCTGTAATCTATTTATGTGGAGGAATAGAGATGAATCCTCATGAGAGAGTACCGTGGGCTACCAATGGAACCTGGTGTTAGCAAATGCTTGCTTTTTTGATTCCCCCACTGCCCCTAGATTTATGCAGCATATGTTTCAATTTAATTGCAATGGTACTGAGGCATTGTCACTAAAACCTGTTTGGGCTGAAAGTTCCCTGAATGATTTTAAGTGTTAAATGATTTGAGATGGGCGTTGAGATTGCTACTTGTAATATATCAGCTACTGAAAGTCAGGAGTTCCTAGTTGATGTTTTCCCTAAGAGATGACTTTAGGGATGCTCTTCTATATATGCACATACATACATAGATATATATATCTTGCACATATAAATAATATGTAACACAAATATTCCAGTATCCTGCAAATATTTATACACAATGAACCATTAATTGACTAGTTTCTTGATGTCAATGGAGCAAATCTTATTTTTATATTATTAAATAGCCTATTGATCAAATTAATTAACTTCTGCATGCTTCAATAAGAAATTGGTCTACTCAGAGTATTAAAGGAACATCCTAGATTATTGTCTGTAATACTAATTCCTAGTGAATAACATTAATGTTATACAAAGAGAGAAAAATATCACAGCTTATTGTTTCAAATTCCAGTCCTTATTTCTGTTATTACACTAAATTCAACAAAGCTGTGAATATTGCTTTGCAGTACATGCTGTCAGTATGTCTTTTCTTGTTCATTTGTTGTTAGGAGTGCTTCTAGGGGGTTTCTCTGCCTGGGCTCGAAGCCAGCCTAAAGAAAGCCCAGCTGGTTATCCTGGGGAAGGAGAGACAGAAGAAGCTTTAGTGGAAGTTACCTGCCAAAACAAGCCTCATGGGATGCTTCTGCCACATTTTCTTGGGAGCTGCTTTGAGCTGAGGCTCTTGCACGTGGCCCTGCCTGAGCTACATTGCAGCTGCACGGCAGTCATTCCTGTTCCCAGCACTTGATATTGACCCCAAACCATGAACTTTTCTTCCCTCTTTGACTTCAGCCCGATCTCATCCCATGGGAGTGCCTGATGTCCTGGATTTTGGGCTGCCTCCTTCACCTGCCCTCTTTCCTCACTGTGTGTAGTGGGACCAGCCCCAGCTGGTAAAGGCCCTGCCCTGCCAACCTTAGGAATCTCCTTGGCTCCTGGCCCTTGGGGAGCAGCCCCTTGGTACTCCCCAAGAGTCACCCACTTAAGTCTTAAGCAGAGTATCTACTACTAAAATGAATATTTATCTTTTGATTTCTTGACAGTCTTGCATACATATTTCACAGAAACTGTAGGACTACTCTCATATCTTATGAAACATTCACTGTGAAACCAGTGTGGTGCAGGGATTGATGCAGGCTTCTGAAAGCAGGTCTACAAACTTCCAAAACTCCGAAGTTTTGGAAATTACCTGCCTACACATCAGTAGTAGCAGAGTGTGTTCCTTTAAAGGATTCTGCACTCTTGTAATGCATAATGAGAAGTAAATTCCGAAAAGAAATCTGTTACTATTCTAGTCATTGAACCATTTAGTGATTATAGCATTAAAAATATGTATTAGGCTTAAAAATATACATATGCCTACCAGTTCTTGATATTTCTCGCCTACCATGTTTTTCAGGAGTATTTCCACTGATCTGAAGTATTCTTGATCTTGTTGAGAGCTACTAGTCCGTGGACTTTTCCCAAGGTAGTAGTATAATTATTCCTGTAATCTAAATTATAATGATACACAGCTAAATAGAGCTAAAGAATTTATGGTGCTTTACATTTTCAGAGTTCTAATATACATATATTCATCAGTTCATTTTCTAACTGTTCCTCTCACACAGTTTGTAAGAAAATATAATCAGTAAATATTTAAGAAAAAATCAAAGGCAGCTTACAGGCAGCTTTTTTAAAAAAATCTTTTTTGTTGTTGTTTTTTTTTAATATCATCCTCCTTAAGGTAACTTGAATCTAATTTTCAGAAGGACTTGTGTTACTATTCAGTCAATTGAACAGCAAGAAACATTTGGTGTCCTATTATTGTATGTGTAGATTGGTGACACTTTGGTGATGGTGCATGTTGGAGTTTAGTACAATCTGCATATTGAGCTCCTAAAACACAGGAGAAACATAGTGTGGCAGAAGAGTTTACATGTGGACTTGAGCATTTGGAGCTAACCAAAGTCAGCTACTGAACCTCCATGTGGCCTTCAGCTCACCACTTAGCTTCTTCAAATACTGTATTTTCTCAATTTTAATGAACAACGTTACCACAGACTGTTGTTTGTAAAAGAAACAAACAAATAATGTGTCATTCTGGGAAAAGTGGTAGTAAATGCAGAAAGACTGCAAAGTCTTTTTAAAGCCACACAAGCTAGCAAAATTAGGAAGAAAGGTTCAACAGTCCTGGTTTTCAGCATGCCATATGATTTGGTACTTCATAGATTCTCTCACTGTCTTTCCCACCATGGCATCTGAGCTTCTTTCAGTAGTGTTTAAGGAATGTGAATAACTTTGTTTTACATGTGGTTTCTTCTCTAAACCACAGTGTCCCTCCCTTTCCCTCATGTAACAAGGTTTCCTCCTGGTTCTCAGGGAGCCAGGTCATGACACAGTGCGTGTGTATACATATGTATTTATACATGCATGTTCTATAAATAAACACACGTATTTTCTCCCCAGGTTGATCAAAGAAGCTGAATCTTGCTCATATCTTGTTTGAGTGAAGTGTTTTAATTTTAAACTTAGATATGAAGAGTAAAGTGTAGGTACAAAGATTTTTTTTTCTTTTTGAAAACTCTTTTAAATAAGCCAAATCCCTTCTTTCCAAACATTCTGCCTGTCTGCATCAAGTTTCCCAAGAGAAGTTGCGCCCTAGCATAATATTTCAGATGTAGAAACTTGAGTGGTTTATTCTGACAGAGACGGGAGACAGACATTGGTATTGGAGAAATTAAAATTTCCCTGTAGTAGAGAGTAATTGATCTTGCATAAAAACCCATTTTTATAAACATTTTCTCCTGTAATAGTGTTGGGAAATTATTTTCTTTGTAATTAGGCTGATGGCCCTCTAAATTCACAGCCTCAAAACTAAAGCCCAACAAACCTGAAACAGATACAATTACTCACATTTCGTATAAGAAATTTTCAAACTATTTAACTGTCATTTAATTAAGTCTCCTCTTATGTGAGTTAAGGGGATTTGCTTCTTGAATCATAGTATCAGTCAAGTTGGAGAAGATTTTGGGAGGTCACCAGCTCAATCTCCTGCTCAAAGCAGGGTCAACACTGAAATCAGATAGTGTTGCTCATTGCTTCAGTATCCTCACCAGCTGGTTGAAATGATCGCTGTTTCCATTAGCCTCTCCTTACAGAGGACATCTCTTCCAGTCCCTGACCATCTTGACTTTCTACTGGCTCCAGTTTATTAACATCTTTTTTATATTGGGGTGCCCAAAACTGCACACAGTATTCCAGATACAGGCTACCAAATGATTAGTAAAGAGGAATAGTAATTTCCTTTGACCTAGCTCTGATTTTCTTTATACAGGCCAGGATGGTGTGAGCCTTCGCTGCTGCCGGGTGCTTCTCCCACTGTCCACCAGGACCCCCAGATCTTATTCAGTGGCACTGGGTGGCCTGCCAATCCCAGCCTGTGCAATGGAAGAAGGTCAGTCTGGACAAAGTGCGGGGCTTTGCATTGGTCTGTGTTGAACTTCATGTGGTTCCTGTCAGTCCACTCTCTGGCTTGTCTAGAGGCAACCCTAAGCATTGAATATATCTATGGGATAAACACTGCAGCTATTCATTACCGTTTTATGCTGACATTAATATTTTTAAATAAAAATCACATCCTATTGAAATTTTAGAGGAAATTTCAGTGTGATTATGAGGTGGAAGCTTTAGGCTTTTAGAATCTGAAACTCCTATTAAAAAGGGTGTAAATGCTTACTTATTAGCTATAGTGGTTAAGACCTTCATTTTGTACGTAATTTCAGGGAGAACTAATAGCTCCATATTGTCTCCCATCATGCTGGAGCGCAAGTTCAACTCCTGAGAACTACAAAGAGGACAGGGCCTTGGCTCTAATCTGACCCGGTGAAAATAGTGCCACCTACTGAGCCTGTGGCTCGGTTTTGCAAACTGAAGTATGCAAAGCATAGTCTTTAATCTAAATTCTGACTCAGTGCAATCCAGTGTATTAATGATATGAGTCGATGTTGTTACACTACAATATGTGTCTGTACAAGCCGAAGCAAACTAAGATTTTATATGCTGATAGCTAGGAAATCTTCCAATCTCCTTCAGTGTAGTAACAAAATAATGACGTCAGAGGGAATGCGTGTGTATTAAGTTATGTTACTGTAAAGCTGATGGAAGTGCAGCCATCATGTTGTCTCAGCATATGCTGAGAAAAGGAGAAAGAAAAACTTCAAAAAAGCATAGCAAAAGCTGTAACTGAAAGGAAGAAAATTACGACGGTTGGTTGTGGAGAAGATGTAAGGACTGTGTAATGTGAGGAACAGAGAAACAATTGAAGAGTGTGTAACTGTAAAATCTTTACAAAACACTTCATAAAACTTTTATTGCTCAGTAAGATAAACACTAACATACGGCTCTATAAACACCATGGTGTCTTTGAAGTGTGTTTCTGCTGTTTTAGATCTATGAACTAGTTGTTGTACCTACCTGCTTGCTTGTTTTTTTCTCATCCCATTTAGTGTGTTTAGGAAATACAATCATCCTTTCCTATAGATTTTGCATCTTACAGTGTGTTTCAGCTTTGTCCTTGTGGTTACTATGTTGTCTTTGGCTCAGCAGGATTCCTATCTACCTGATACGTTATTTAGGAGGCAACTATCAAACCCAACAAGTTAGAATGTCTCCTAGAGCAGGGTAGAAAGTACACTCCCTGCTCTGTGCAATGTTAGCTTCTATAGCCGGATGATGACGTTTCTGCCATTGTCTTCTGCTTTTACGTGATTAAGTATTGTGAAACACAAGATGCTGCTCATCATTTTGCTCCCAGCCTCCAAACAGGTGATGTACAACATGCATTTGTTCTGTCTGGAACAAAGAGATACATTTTGCTGTTGTGAACGTGATTTAAAATCACAGAAGACTGGTGGGGTTTGGGTTTATTTTTGGTTGGGTTTGTTTTCCCCCAATGAAAGTTGACATAAGTAATTTTAATCTTATCAATATCTGATGCGCGTCATGGGAGGCACCGGTTGCCTAACATAACAGAGAGGAAATAAGTCCAGTTTACTGAATGTCTCTTTTCAATCTTTATTAGGGCAAATTAAACTAATGAGTTATATGCCTTTGACTACAGCTAGTTATTATATGTTCAATTATTTGTTTGCTTTACATATTAGGTAATTTGTGAACATCTGAGAATATTCTTTCTGTATTGATTTAAATAGTTATTGGCCTATTGTTCCTGTCTATCAGGAGTTTGGAAGACCAAATGTATTAATGCTGCTATAGCAGAGTTTTCCTTGAAGGTCCTATTGAGACAGTGTTGCATCAAATGATACCTCTGGTTGTGAAAGAAAAAAACCTTTACCAGCAGTACCTGTGGCTACTATTTTGCTCTTCACCACCATGTGTCTCACTGTTATCCTCTGCACCATGACAGGAAGAGATTGGGTGTGGTAATTAGACTGCTGACCTGGGACTCATCAGAGTAACCTGGTTATGCATCTGTAGTCATGGGCAAGTCACTACTCTGGGCTCCTGTTTCTACACATCTTGAGCTTCCCTGGTAAAAAGTTCTGCAAGGACCTATTGTGAAAGAAACACAAACTACAGTGAGCAGTGCAAAAATTACTTCTATATTTCACTCTATAAAGCAATACATGCTGGAAGGGCAACTGCCCTGCTGGTCTGGAAAAAAAAATCCAAAACCCAGCAATGCTGCTGCACTGAATGATCTGAGCCTGGATGAAGGTAAACACGTGGCAACGTGCACATTGGAGAAAAACATTTGACAGTTTCATGTTGCTCGAAGTTCCACTGCATGTGAGTCTAATCTGTGAATGCTGTCTAAAGGTTATTTTGTAATCTAAAAGTTTCATTGATTGTTAACTTACCCAAGTAGCATAGTAGTCTACAGAGGGAGCAATGACAAAGCAGCTTCTTTATTTCCTGCCTTAGTAGGGTAGAGTAACATGCCTGCATTTGTCAGCACACTGTGCTTTTTATTCTCAGACCAAGGCAGCAGAGGTAGCCATATTCCAGAAGAGGAGCAGAACATTTTTAGAAACCTCAGAAGTATGTGTTCTTGTGCTAGTAAATTTCAGGTGTTGGTAAAACAGCCAACAGTATAGACAGGACCTGAGGATTTGCATTAGACTAAAATCCTTTCTCCTTTCCCTTTTTTCCCCACTTTTTCTTCTGAAAAAGTGAGAAATGGGACCGAAAGAGGGAAACAGAAAAACATGTTTTCCTTTGGTACAATGGGTTCCTTAAAAACAAAAAGCTCTTAGTTTGTTTGTTTTTGTTTAGAGAGAAAGGACGTGAAGCCTGATCGCGCTGAAGAGGCTGGCTCTGAACTCGGGGCATCAAAGCGGCGCTTTCCGCCGAGTATTGGACACGGCAGTATTTTGCAGGGCTTGGCTTTCAAATCAACGCTGCAAACTCTCTGCCCGCCCCTCACTCGTTGGGGATTTCTTCTCCTTCCTTGCCAACAGCAGCGACAGCCAAGCGCAGAAGGTCAAGCCGAGATGTGTGGACAAGGGCAGGGGGCCCAGGCCCGTGCCGGGATGAGGCGCTGAGGGCAGCGGGCAGCAGCGCCGCGGAGGGAGGAGGAGGAAGGCGAGAGGAGGAGGAGTTGAGGAGCCCGGGCCCGGGAGCCTCCCCGCTTACCGCACTAGGAAGTGACGCTTTCCCTGAGTCCCGGAGAGAAAGAAACAAAGTTTGTTGTTTTTTTTTTTTCCCCTCCTTCTTCCCTCCCGCCCCCCTCTGCAAACAGCCGCTCCACGTTCCCCCGCGGCGCCCGCCGTGCCTGGCTGCGCAGGTGAGCTAGCAAGTTCTCTTTCTTCCTTCTCCTGTTTTCCGCGCGTTTAATTTTTTTTTTAATTCGCACGATTTGCTTCCGTTTTCCTGCCATTTTGGAGAGGGGGTGTCTTTCTCGGGGCTTTTCTTTTGGGGGTGGTGGTGCGTGCTTTGTTTGTGGGTGCAGGGTGCAGGATGAGGAGCAGAAGTACCTGTGGAGGTGACGGGGGCGGCTGGCTCCGCGCCCGGGCCGCGCAGCCCCNAGGGTCGGATCGCTCTGCTGGGCTTTACGCAGTGCAGGGGGGTGGGGGGGAATTTGTTAGATAATTTTTGAAAAATCCCGTGCTCTCGAGTGTACGGCTCTTTTCTGGCAGCAACTGCGAAAGACCGATTCGTTGCAGTTTAGCAGTAAAAGCTGACAATACACCTACGCGCGTACGTGAGAGTCTTATATAATACTTACGGGTTTTTTTTAACAGGCGTAAGCAGGATTTATTTTTGGTTTGTAAAGTCTTGTGTGGTTGCAGCTTGCAGAATTAGCGATATATTCTGTTTGCTCAACAGAGATTTACTTTATATCCTTTAAAAAACATCTAATTTTTGAATAATAACTTGATTTCATTCCGACTACGTATTTTGAGCTTAGTGTAAAGGCCATCTGTACTGGAGCAAGCAGCTAAGGGAGGGGAAGAGAGAAAAAGAAATGTCCTAATGCAGGGACTATTAGGTTGTTTAGAGGGCGAGACTGCAGTTCCAAGCAGCAACAGCAGCAGCTTTATGACTGTGTGTAATTACAGAGTGACTGCATAGGACAGCATTGTTGGAACGAATACGTATACACAGGCTATTGTGCAAGATTTCTGTACCGAACAAAACCTAGTTTTGCATTGCAAATGCTAAAAAGAGAATGTGTTCTGCATTGAACTGCCACATTTCTCTTAGACTGACTTCTTCGTAGAATTCGAAGAGGAAGGTGGGAGAAACGGAGTGAGGCTGATCGTAGAAATCACAGATCCGAAATACTCAGCAGAAACGCCACTAGTAGTCTCTGAAATCACAGCAGACAGAAATTGAAAGCTCGTTGAATCTGAGGGTTCATGTTTCTAAAGTGATTATATGGCAGGTGAAATCCAAGCAGGTTTGCTACAGTCCTGCACGTTTAGCATAATTCTTGCTCTGGTCTAATTTTTTGTGTGCTCATGTGGGAAAAAGACCGGTGTTAAAATAAGCAACAGCAGTTCAGCTAGCTTGCTTGGAAGTGGAGAGAAGAGCATTGGGGAGAGTTTCTGTGTCAGGCCACAAAAACTTAGAGCTTGAAAGAACTACCAGACCAGAGACTCTCTCAGAGCATGCTGTTTCAATTTTACTCAAAAGTTGCATCTGGTTCAGTGATCTCGCAGGCAGTGTTGGCTGAGCAAAAGTATGAGGCACTGAGAAAGTGTGCCACTGACACTGGGTTAGCAAGGCTTTTAACAAAGACTTTGAAGAATATCATAATTATGCCAAAGTTCTTGTGAGTACAACTTAAGGTCCCTAAGATTTGTTTTTCAGAGATGCTGGTCACCTGTTATTTTTATCAGCTTAGTTTGGAGAATAGCTGGAATTTATGGCATATCAGATCTGGAAGATTTCAGATCTGGTGCTCAGAAACTGACCTTTCTATCATTAGAGACAATTTTCTAGATGTGTTATCTTCAGGTATTATGGCCGATGTCCTAATAAATGCCACAAAGGCTTATAAAGTATTTTGAGCACTGTGATGAAAAGTACTATAAAAATGGAAAGCTGCTTTAAAATTTCTTGATGTTCAACTAAAACATATTTTAGCTGAAGACACAGATCATCTTATTATTGGTAGTTTCCTCAGGTTGTCAAGAAAATGCTTCATGTAAAATGTATGTGACTTTGTTAATGAAGAATGAAGGGATCTGCTGACAGTGGTTTTGGGTTTTGTTTGGCGTATTTTTTGTCATTTGACAAACTATCTTAGTGACCCTTCTGTAAGTTTATTGGAGCATTTTGTTTTCGTAAAAAATACAGAACAAGTATATGTTAATCCATGCATTACTGTGATGTTCTACTTGTAGATTTTTCTTGAAATTGTACTTAATGTCTTGGCTGACTTGTCAGTCTCTGTTATACTGGATGTTTTAATGTCAAAATTACCTCTGGAGTAGTTCTTAAAGATTTCTTGAATCATTTGTGGTAGTGATACAATATAGTCATTCCTTATGCTAAGTCTTTTTCTTTTCACTACCTATGTGGTAGGAGAGAGTTTTAGGCCAGAATTCTTCGGACTTGTATACAAAGGAGTAGGTGACTTGCATGTCCTTGAGTTATCCTGTGGTTCTCAGTGGAATTAGTCATAGATATATATACATTTGTGTGCATGTTAGTGAAACAAAGGTGTAGCTGTGCTAGCCTTTAACCCGTCCAGGTGCATGCGAGTAGTGGTAATATGAAATGATGAGGGCTGTAGCACAATGCAAGCTTTTCAGAAGCCCACATAAATGCTCCAAATGTCAGTTTATGTTTTCGCATTTTCACTCTTACGGTCGCCGGTCAGTGGTGGCTGCAGAACCACAGGAGATATTTTCAAGCCTGTCGTCCCTTTCATGACACTCTTCTGTCAAGCTGCTAATCAAGCCCTTAAGTTGCCCCTGACTGAGGACATGCAGCCTTTCTTTGGAAATGGCCACCTCGGTGACGGTGATGGGTGGCAGCAGCAGTGTGTGTGTGTGGAGGTGTGCCCAGGCATGTAAGGAGACCAGAGGGACTGCCATGAAGCAGAGTTAAAGTCTGTCTAGACCGTGGCCCCGTTTGCAAAGGTGTATACGTTTTCTATATGCTTAGCAGTTCTTGAAGGATTTCTACTCAGGAAACTTACCTAGTTTTCTGTTGAGCTTAGGTAAATATTTAGCAAACACATTTTTAACCTACTGATCAAATTATGGAATGAGAATGTTGGTAAGAACTGATTTTTTTGTTGTTTCACTTTTTCTAAACATACCCCCCCAATAATAAAAAAAACTCCCAAACACCCAAAATACAAAAATCCTGATTTTTTTTTTTGCCTGGAGCATTGCATAAAATCTTAGTACTGGTTGCAGTAAATCACAGATTATGCTAAAATGAAATGTAGTAATTCTGAATGTTGTCTCCAGTGCAATTAGTTACATTCTAAGAGACATAAAGGGAGAAAGAAACCACTTTTCTTTGAGTATTCATAGTGTGAAATGGGGAGATGAGGGAGGCAGGAGCTTTGGTGTTGAGGTTTTGCAACACATGCCCAAAAAGCTGCAGGTTCTGGCACGGGCAAACCAAGGCTCATGAGTCACATCCAGAGGGAAGACTTGTCACTGAGCAATTTGTAAATAGGAGGGATGAACTGCTAATTCAAGGAAATATCCTGAGGACCTTCCCTAATAATTGCAAGTGTGGCAGAGAGCTTTATGCCAGAGAGGAGTTGCTAGTACTTTGAACCACACGTTCCCCCTAGTGTGATTTGAGCATTCAAACTAAGAAATCCTCGTTATGCATTATGGAGGTTCCTGAAAGAGGTGGCTGGTCAAGTAATAATTTAAGTTTTTGTAGCTGCATGCCAGCCACTTGCATTCCTTGTGGAAGCTGCTTGGCAGCTCCAGCAGCTCGCAGTGCACAAATGACATGTGTCTGCAGCAGGAGGCTGCTCAATGAGCACTTCACAACGCTTTGCACAACTCCTGTTTCTGAACGGTCTCCAACTGTAGCCCTTAGTGCTCTGCTGATTGACTCCAGTGACTGAAAAAGTTATGAGGGAAAGCTCTACTCTACACACTGGGGAAAAGTGTGAATACATGCATTTTGAATGCAGTCAATGTCCAGGTATTTAGGAGCGACCATTCAAATGTGGATGCAGAGATAATCTTGGTAATTAATTCTTTGCTTTTCAGGCTCACTTGATGTTTTTTATTGTATTTTGTGCAACTGACGGCCACCAGATAACAGGTCTTAAATTAATATAATTCATTAATCTGTATATAATATGGAACAGATAATACGTATGGATATTCTTTGAAATGTACATATTCCAAAATTAATGTTCTTTTTACGTGCAAGTAAATTACATGAATGCCCCTTGTTGAATTGATGGCTGGTGTTAATCAAGAAGTTGAAAACTGGGAAGAGCTAGATTGGGAGGGGGTGGCAAAGTGTTCAGTATGTGTTAATTTTTTGTTTGCTCTTAAAGACATTTTGAAAGGCTTACAGCAAAGCAGGGAATAATGCTTTCCTTTTTACCCTTAATTAGTGAAAATTAATGTTTAAGTTCTATTTAGTTTGACTTTAGCATTGGTAAGGACTGAAACAAGTTAAGTGCTGTTAATGCCTGAAGAAGTAAACTGAGAAACAGTTCTGATATGTTTTTTACTAAATGCGTTACTGATACATTACATGCTCAGGGATGTAAAGAGGCAGGAAGAGGAATTGAGTCAGTATTCATGCTTTGTTTTTTTTTTGCTGCATGTCATATTCTCACTTTGGTTCTCAGTTGCTTGGCTTTCCCCATCATAGGAGAGATTACAGTGCAATGATATATATTGGGCTATCCTCCTGTCATTTATTTTAGGAAGACAAATTAAATGTGTATGTGTGTTTATATGCACACACACTGTTCTGTTATATACCCTTACGTGTCTCATTTTATAACTTGGTTCCCCTGAGAACAAACGTTTATTTTCCTTGTTATACTAGAGTAGTTTGTGAAGTTTTGTTTGGTTTTTTTCTTTTAAAACAACATGTTGAAGTTTTTTGTTTGACTATTCGTACTATTTTTTTAACCTTGAATATAATGCTGTATTTTGGGGGTTGTCTTAATTTGTTGTCTTTGATAATGTTGCTTTTGTTATTTCTAGAGCTATGGTGACCAAAATACGCATGAATTATAACTGCAAGTTTTGTTCTTCTCTTGTCTTTTTTTTTTCTTTTCTTTTTTCATGGGCTTGTAACTGATGATAGGACTTTTTGAAATACTGGTTTGGTTTGCAGCCTGTCTGTGGTACAGTGTTGTATGGTGGATTTCCAGCTATCAGAGTGGCTGCTTCCTCTCAGCATGGATAAACCAGAACCTGTCATTCTGTAGAGCTGCATGTTGTGGGGCAGTCAGCTTGCTGAAATGCTTGTCACCTTGTTTGCGCTGTGCATCATGATGAGGTCCAAAGTTGAAACTAGTCCCAGAAGTCTGAATAATCTCCACGTGGCCTTGTTATGGTGTAGTTCATAGGTAAAAGTGCACTTCTGTTGGGATCCCAAGTTGCATGAGGATGTTTGCGTGATTTCAAACTTGACTTAATCACGTATGCTTAGGTATGGCCTTATCTGCTGTGCCTGCGTACGCCTGGGATTCCTTGAGCATCTCCTTTCAGCTCCTGCATATGTCACCTGCTGATTTGTCATGAATTGCATTATTGTTTACGGTTTTATAGTAATACACGTCAACTACTCTCCAGTTTTATAATTCCTTAGTTGTTCAGGTTCTTCATCCTGAACAGTCACCTTTAGACAGACTGAAAAGTAAAGTAAAATGTAGTGCCATGCGTAACAATACTCTTGGGATTTTAAAGTGTTTGATTTCAGGCTTTTATTTCTCCCTACATCATGTATTTTTTCATGCACTTCCTGAAAGGAGAGTTTGCTGTGTTCGTGGGAAATTACTACACTTGGGTGGAGAAGAATTTAGCAAAGTATTTTCCTATTTAAATTTGGTTTTATACCATTTGAGAACAAAATCCCAGCACTGCCAAATTCCTGGTGAGAGGAGAGAGCCACAGCTGTAAGACATTCTGATTGCTTTAGGAGATTCCAATGGTGACAACATAGCATCCCAAATACTCAGATATGTGGAACTGGCAGGGAAATCTGACTGCCCCTAAGATTTAGTTTGATTTCACAACTTCAAAAATTCTGAGTTGAATTATTCTCTTTGAATCTTTTGTGACAAACTCTAGATGTTGTCTTGCATGAGACATGCTATATATTCGGGACAATTATAGTATTTATAATATTTAATTAATATTACAAATTTATTTGGATTTTTTATTGGAAAGCTATTATATTTTCAAACTTTTAGAAAATATAAGTATGTATGAGTAAATAATGTAGTCTTTCCAAACCATATTTCTTTAAATAACCATATTTTAAGGGATGTTGAGATGCCTCTGGAGAAGAAAAGGAATATATTAAAAACAAAAGCTAGATTTTTGTCATACTAGTGAAGTATTACTGTACCATTAGGCATTCTGGTTATTAGGGGCTTAAGCTGTCCTCCTTGAATAACTGGAAAGCCTTTGCACATAAAGGGTGTGATTGTAAGTAAAGAATTCTGCAAAATGTTGCGTTTGGTTATCGGCCTCACTTTCTTCTGATTTAATTTCAGCATTGAAGTGGTCTTTTGTTATCGTGATTTTCTAAATACAGTTAAAGTCAAAGGGATATTTAAGACATTTCTTTCCTTTTGAAGTATGAGAACTGCTTTCCTTTTGACGTATGTGACTCCTCCTTGTTTTAGTCCTTTTTCTTTGGCAAAAGTGAAATATTTTTGGTATGGTTCTAGCTGACTTATTTTGCTATTGCAGCTTTCTTTCTACAGAAAATGTACTGTAAATATTTCTGTAGAAAAATTTGATCTGCAATAAAAAGACCTTTTATTGCCTAAGAAGATAAAAAAAGGAATGTGAGACTCCTTATAAACAATTTATTTTAATTTTGAATTTGAGATGTAAAGAAAAGACATTTGAAGAACTGTGGAATTAAAAACCTGAGAAATGTGGTATGGCTGATGCTATTCTCGGGGTTTGCACTTGTTAACAGCGAATATGGGGCTGCCTTGCAAGAAGCTTTGTTGAAGTCAATGATGATATTTTTCTATTTGAAAGATGAACAAAGCTGTCTGGGCTTTTTTATTGGCAGTATAAATAAACCTAGTTACCTTACCTTTAGAGAGGAAATTAAAATACAGAGAGCTTTGTTAGCAAAGGAAATAAAATGCAGATTTGAAGCCTTGATTCATAAAGTTTTCCTCTGCAACTGGAAGAGCTGTTAAATAATAGTAATAATAATTACTACTGATATAAATTGCACACTGGAAAATCCAGTTTCCTTATTCAGGTAATCTCTGCTGGCATTTTAAAATGAACTGGCCTGCCTGTGCATACGTGTATGCCATGATGCAGGTCTTTGTCTGTTTGTCTGAGAGTGACATAAACATATATTTGCTGAATTCTTAAGCACAGGAGACAGATGAAGCTTGGATGGACTGGTCATAAAGCAAAGGCATGTCCAATACAGAAGTGGTAGAGCAAGGCTAGAGACCCTTCACTGGCTTCCAGCTTTTCCTGCTGCTTTTTAGCAACTTCATGGATTTCTCCACTAGGCACCTCTGTCAGAGGTATCATTAGGCAAGTATGAGACCAAGGGCAGTGGCCCAAATACTTGTCAACACCAGCAATTGCTTGTCCACGTGTACATGGATATTTAGTTAAAGGGACAGTGTATTTGATACTTGGAGTTGATGTTAAAACATCCATGTTGGCAAGATGCTGCTGCTTCTGTGCTGACTAAAGTGATGTTGAAATGGCTTTTACTTCCTTCTTAACAGAAGTGTTTCTTTTTCCCCAGTGGTGATAAATCAAGAATCTGTTCCAATCCTGATCAGCAATACTCTATTGTTACAGTACTATCAAGTTACTGTTGATATTTGTGGAAGAATAACATTTAGATGAAAGAGCAAAACTTTTTGTTTTTAAAAGACAACCCACAAACAAACAAACATTCTCATGCTCACACAAAATAAAGAAGGGCCAAGATAGGAAGATACTTAGATTTAGAAATTCTTAATGCTTCCTTCATGAGAGATATTGGTATTTAAACTATATTTGGAATTTTGATCTCAAATTGTAAACGCTAACTTCAGCCTGTGTACTACCATAATAGCACACTCCAAGGATCACGTGACGAAAAGCAAACAAGAAAACTCAGTGTTTGAGCTGATTCACATGTTACTCAACTAAAGAGCAGAGATGGCACTAATGTTTGCAGCAACTCTTTGGTGTCAAATACAGAAAGATAATTTCTTATGAAACAAACAAAAAAAAATCCAGTTTTCTATATTCTCTTGAGTTTGAGATCTGCTGAAGAGAGATTTTCAGTATAATTCAAACCTGCATAAGATGTTTTGCTTCTGCTCTTCTGTCGAGGTTTAGGAATGGTACTCCCCAATTCAGTGCCCCCACTCTCCAAACTACACACCGGTTGTCTCTTTTTCCCCTCCTCTCCCACTCTGATGGGCTGAAGAGGGACAATTGGAAGCACAAAAGGCAAAAATCATGGCTTGAGATAAGTACAGTTTACTGGAAGCAGCAATGAGACAAAAGGAGCAGCAAGAACAGCAAAGTAGCCAATGGCTCCAGATGGCTCCCTCTGCCACATTTTCTCACTGGAAGGAACCCCTTTTCCTGGGAAGAGAGTCACTTTCCTCCATCCCAGCAATGACATGAGATGGTGTAGAGTAACCTCCATGTCCTAGCCATGCCCCTCACGGCTACTGCAAAAATAAACCCTGTCCTGGCTGGAACCAGGATGTCTTCACATCATGAGCATTAATAAAAAGGACTGTACCTGGTCTCAGGCTGCACAGATAAGTGTACCGTTTTAGTTTCATTTTCTGGGGCAATATGGCTTTGCTGCAGGTTTTTACCTTTTTAGTTTGAATAATATGTTACAAAGGTGCAGGATACACTTAGGCCTTTGGAAAGCTGAGTGATCTATAGGTGTTCCTTTAGTCAAAAGAAAATTTGAGGATGTCATTTGCTAGTGGAGGTTGCAATGCTGTGACAGGGCCTGTACCAGCAGTTCTTACGGATATCTGTTTCAGGAATATAGCCTGGAAATTGAAGCTAGGGGGAGCTTTTAAACATATTAATTGGGTTAAAATATTTGTCACATCCATACTCTTCCCAAGAAGGCAATGGCTTTGTGTAGCCTTTTAAAATCTTAAGTAAAATCTTGTTCTTAATCTCTTTTAGTAGCCTGAAGTGCTTTTATTGTTCTTTCTGTGGCGTCCCACCCTTAAAGGGAAGTGATGATTTATGATTTCATTGAGGCTTTTATTCATACTTAGACACAACAAGCTGCTTATACAGAAACTAAAGTGGTCAGCAATAAGGAACAGGTACCCTGAGCTTAGAACTAGTCATGCTCTTTGCCCTCATGCAGAAGAGCATTAGGTCTTCCAGTCCTGGAACTTCCTATATCTAATACATGAGTCTACACTTGCATCTACAAGCCGTTAGGCAACTATAGGATAAGTAGGACTAAAGACAGGCACACCTGAAAGAGAAGACGACAAAATGCAATTCAGGAGGCATTTGTTTTCTGGTGCCGTAGAACGTACAACAAAATGTTTCCAGTCTTCTCCCTTTCTTGCAAGCTCACTGCTGACAGGTAATTTACATCGTACGTGCCGTGTTATCATCCTCGTTTAAAGGCGAGGTAATCGTCTTCAGCCGAGAGGCTACAAAGCCATACTCTGACCTAACACTCAGTGGCATAATGTGAGTAGAAATGGAGATTCTGCCCCACACAGAGGAGTTGATTGATGGGGGTTCCTGATAGGGGAAGGTGTGGTATGCGAGTCTGAATTTGCATCTCTTAGGCTGGGTGAGTGTTTTGTCAGCAGGCTTTGTAGAGGAGCCCAGACCCCCTCACACCTTCTTGAGAAGGAGCTGACATTGCTGTTCAGAAATGGTTATTGACACCCTCTGTGGACCTCCAGCACATAGAGGCACTTAATCCTTGGGTGAAATAGCAACTTTTTCATTGAATTGCAGATACATGTTTGCCTATATGCATCTGCTATGGGCGCTTTTATCTGGCTTTTTCCTGGACATTGTGATTAAAAGCCTGAATTTTGGTTCTCTGCTTAATCCTATCATGTTTGTTCTAGAAATCCAAGATGTGGAATGGAAGATTCTGGATTGCAGTCTAGAAATGCGTGCATAGAAACGAGTGCTCCAATTTCTGCGTGGAGCAGATTGAGTAGTTTCCCTAGCCAGGTTACTTACTTGGCTTTCAATCATGTCAGTGAACAAAATGATTATCTTCCTGGTTCTGTGCACTTGGGTGATTTCAGTCTGCCTCTTATGCAGGGTTATTTCATACTTTTTCTGTTTCTCAGTTGGGTAACTTTGGTAGTGTCATTGCAGAGGTCAGAGATGGAAGAGAAGAAAGTGGTGGATCAACATTCTCCCTTGTAGCATGGGTTCAGGACATTTTTTACATCTCCCAGCTGCTCTGTTGTGGGTTTTTTTATTGTGAAGATGAATAGAACTACTCAATTTTGCTATGTGCTATAAAGCATTTTAAAAAGACAGTTCTTTCTGAGTAACTTGATTTATAAGAGAAATACAGTTTGGAGGTGGAAGAATATTCTCTGTTCAGTGACAGCTCTAACAGAATAATTGTAAGTGACAGAATTTGCTTGGGAAAGTGCTCTAGGTTAAGTGTAGGATGCCTGGCTGTTTACAAGTAACCATCTAAGTCATACAGTTTGGATGTGTGGAGGCAATGTGAAAATCTATTGGCATCTTTAGTTACTCAACTGGTTTATTTTTGGGAGCTCATGAATTGGCAGGACATACTGACCCTGTCTGGAGGGGAGAAGCATAATGACTTTGAATGCAGGAGATTTAGTGAATATTTTGTCAAGTTACTTGCTACTATTTCTTTGAAGCGACTATTATGGAGGTTTTAACCCTTTGCTTTCTCCCCTGAACATTTCTGCATATTGTTTATGTATTTTATTGAAAATCTAATACTAGTCTGTCAAGACAAAATGGCTTAATGCATCCTACAACAGATTTGAAGAGTGTGAGGTTTTCTTGCTTGAAAAAGGGGGGGGAAATAGTTCATGATAGATTGCTTGTTTGTAACCCCTTGTAATATTAAACCTTCGCTTGGAACAGCTATAGGTTGGATTCAGAATTAGTCCTGGACACAAAAGGCTACAATATAGGAAAGACAGGGCAGTCTTGCACACAGGTAATATTGGTTTGTAAGGAAGCAAGGAGCTGAGAGAAGTTGCATTTATGTTCAAAAACACAGCTGCATTTTTTGTGAAACCGATACTTCTTTTGCTCTATGTGACTAGAGAGACCTAACAGGCAGAATCAAAAACTGACAGTAACAACTGCGAAGTGAACACTTTGCTCTTCCTATTTTAGGGTTTCTGCTTGTGACTGATTTACCCAAAACTATTACCCACTGTGCATAAGAAAGTAAAAACAGGAAGGCTTTCTTGTAGTGCTCTCCTTCTAGCTGCTACTTTTAGTCCTGATTTGGAGAGCTGGTGCAAGGTTGCATGGAGTAAATAGGGAGTTTGTCATGGAAGAAGGTTGGTTTTCTTTTGGCTTTCAATATTCTGACACCATCAGAAATTCTCAACTGCATTGTCAGTTTAGTTGAAAACAACTTCATTGCTGGAAATAAGTAACTACAAAACATTTTGCTTGATGATACTTGCAGTTATCTTACTGCAAAGTTAAGGTTGTGTTTGTAACTCCTAATTATTCCATATCCCTCTATTCATTCACACAATTAACTTGTAGTCTCACACCAGCATTGCGAGATTCCTTCCAAATGCTGAATTGTGAAAAGAGATGAGTTACCAATCACTTTGAGGGGAAAGAACCACTGATTTGACTGGTGTGTTACACAAGCAAAATTTAAAAGAAACCCAACAGATGAAGAAATAAAATAAAGCACATGTTAACACTTGGCAAGCTGATTGGACTCACTGAGACCATTTTGCTTGAAAGGTGTCTTCACCATCCTTTTTTTCTCTTTTTTTTAAAGTAAGTAGAAGTGGTGGTGGTTTTTTTGTGGTTTTGTTGGTTTGAATTTTTTTCTTTTTTTTAGTATGAAAAGGAAGATCTGGAAAACTCATGTGTCTGGAACGATGTTAGCTTATCTGTTCAGCAACAGTCCCAGTTCCTTACTATTATTAAACACAATTGCTGGAAAAATTTGCCTTGAGGCAGGAATGTTAATTTATTTTTGAGTTGGTTTTTTTTTCTGAAGTGTGTATTGGATATTAGTTTCAAACAGTTCTTTTTTTCTTCCCCTCAGTCCTATCAGTGCTACTTTTCAACTTCTTTTAATAAATTTGTAACTTTGTTATAAAGTTATATAAGTAATCATTTTGGGACTTTGCTTTCCTTCCAATGCAGAAGTTGAAAATGAAGCTGTGTATATTCATAGCTTGTAGAAATGCCAAATAAGTAGTATAAACAACAGAAGAGGCTGTATATTAAAAAAAGAAAAAAGAAAAATCCTCATTCAAGACCTAAATGAAATGACTGTGTTCCAGAATGCCTTTCTGTGCAGGACTCTGTGCTTGTGCTGCGAGCACCTACAGCCTCGCCTGCCTTGGCAGGGGTGTTCAGCGCCTGGCTGGCCCGGTGTGGGGGCAGAATTAATGGAAGTGGGGCCTGGGTGTCCCAGCAGCCGCAGGCACAGGTCGAGGCACGCCAGGCTGCCTGCGAGGGCAGGGGGAGCTGCCAGGTGCCTCTTTGGGAGGGCAGCCTGTGCTTCCTGACTCACAGGAACCAGCTCAGCTCAGCTCAGCTGCGGGGTGGACACAAACCCTTTGAGAGATAATGTTTCTCCAGGCTATCACTCAGGCTCTTGCTCAGCAGCTGAGGCATTTCATTGGGAAATGCAACAAGAGAAAAGCATGCTTTTAGACTCCAAGTGGCTTTGGAGCAGCTGTACTGGAGCAGCTAAATAAATATAACCCTCTGTAAGAGGAAACAACTTTTCCAACAGATATATGCACAGATGGATTGTAATCATACTGAGCCCAGTGTTTGCCTGAGCAAGAGAGAAAACCTTTTAATAGAGATCTATAAATGGAAATTTGTGCTTATACCAGCTTCTTCTAGCAGTGACTGGAGAGCACTACTCCTGCCTAGTGGGAATGCGAAAAGCATCTCAGGGAGTTGGAAAAACTAGATGAGCTATGGAGACACCAGCCATGAGCTACAACAGCAATGTACATTAAAAGTTATTGGTGCCCAGATGCCTACAGAAGTGTCTGGGAGCAGTTCTTTCACAGCAGTGTGAGTGGGCCTGGGTAACAGAGGTCTGTGTGCCAGAGGTATTCAGTATGCTCTCAGAGAGCAGGAGAGCATAGCACTCCTGGCAGGGGGAGACCCAGTGTTTTGCTACCTCCAAAATGCAGAAAAATAAGATATTAAAACATATTACATATTTGGCACATATTTAGTAATTATAGATGCACGTCCTAAAATATAATAATAGAGCAAAGTACTGAGCTAAAATTATATGCAGACAGCACTTACGAGAGTTGCTGCTTCAGGAAGGAATTACAATTGAGAAATAGTGGATCTGGTAAAAGATCATTCCAGGTTTATTTTATTTTTTTTATTCATCAATGAGGGAATTCTTTAATAAATACCTTAATGAAGTAGTGTCCGTCACTTAATTTTCAAATTCTTGGATATTTAATGAAGAGGGAGTTGTTACTGGTGGGATTTTGCTTTAAAACAGCAGCTTCAAGCTGAAAGCAAATTGGTAGATTTAAACACCAACCTGTGTGTCTTAAAATAAATTGATGGTATCTCCTGACAGACGTGGTGCCAGGTATCCAGAGGAGGCCTTGGGGCCATGTGATGGTGTTGCATGCCTTAAAGAGTAAAACATAACTTTAAGTTTGCACATACATCTGTAATTGTATGTCTATATTTTTTTCTTGGGGGAAAAAAAAAAGGAGGGCATGTTAAACTTTAGTGTGGGATGGAAGAGATGATCAGTGATTGCTTTTAAACACTGAGGTTTTCCAGAATGCCTGGGAAGGACACGGTGCTGCTTTTGTGCACGTTCGCTGAGGTCTGTGCAGCAGCAGATCTCTGGCAAGAGCTTGCTGTACTGCACAGGCCAGTTTTCCACAAGCCTCAGCGAATTTGGTCACCGTGGATTATTCTTTCCACATGTCGATTTTGTGCATGAAGCTACTTTAGAGAATTGAAGCCAAAATTGGCAAGTTGGAAGGTTAATTGTTTTCCTTGCCTTTATGTGTCTGTGTGTGCTGTTTGCTTGGAGGGAGAGGGAAGAGAGTGCTAACCATTTATTTACAAGTATACATCTCCTCTCATTCCTTCCCAGAATGATGGTGGAAAATATTCCTAGGCTAGTTTAGTTTTAACAGCTAAGCAACTCTCAATGGTAGAGAATGTTCTAAGTACACAGATTATTATCAAGAAACACACGGGCCTTGGATTTTTTTACTGACGAATTAGTTCTTCATAAGGAACAGGAAAAGAATGTGTCCATGTTCAGCTGAGGAAATTTTTACTGATGCAGCTAGGCAAGCAAAGTGTATTTATTGCTATGGGCTTTATTTTAAACCATTTTCTCAAAGACCACCGGAAGTGTCATTTTACCTACTTAAGGCATAAAAAGCTAAAAAAATTCGAATATGGAAGGCAATTTCCCTTTTTAACATTGGAGTTGTAGATATACTTATTTTAGATTTTGATTAGAGAGCTAGTGAAATGATACTGGGAGCTGAGAAACTGACAGGTGGGGTTTTTCCAGCTGCTGCTTTTAAAAGCTTGAACTTTTAAATCCAATGTCTATTGAAGGCTGAGGGCTTAGTGTATGAAATTTTCCGAATTATTTTTAACAGTTTGTAATATTTGAAACTACAAGCAGCTTTCCCAATGGTATTGAGAAAATTGGCACACAACATTCTTTCCATATATAAGAAAAAAGCGCTAATTCCTCTTTACCATGCAAATATCTGTGCATGAAATAAAAAAATATTTATATTAACAAGCAAAATGTTTTAGAAAACCTTTTATTTCTTCAAGGAAGGGAGCTGAGAACTGTAACAAAAATGAGAAATAACTTCTTTTTATTGGGTGTAGCTTATTATATGTCCAAATCTATCTTATTATTAAGGTAAGGTTCAAGTAAAAAAATTACATTAAAGAAATTACCAGCTATAAAAAGCTACCTTTAAAAAAAAAAGGGGTGACACACTAAGAAGTTATTATTATGCCTTAATTAGATGGGTTGTTCATATCTTTTGAAACAGTTTGTACTGTTGTACTGTACAGATGTCTTTGTGGAACTAAGTATGTTTAACTGGAAGGCATCATATTCTAGAAAATGGACAAGATCTACTGGAAATGCAGGAGCAAGAGGAAAGGCATCTAGAGGGACTGATAGACTTGTGATTAGAGGAGGGAGAGATTTTCTTCTTTCTACTAGGTTTTTTGTCATTTCACCCTTTTCTCACTTGTTAGCTTCTTATGTGTTGAGACACAAATGGAAAGCAACCATCATACTTGACCTCAGTCTGAAATTGAAAGCGTGAATTCTTCAGCCCCGGGCCTCTGAGAGTGCTGCTCGGGGGAATCCCTGTCTCTGCACTGATGCTACTGTGAAGCTTTATGCCAACACCAGGGTCACAAGTCTTGCAGAAGGTGAGCTGAAGACAGCTGAAGAGTGTGGAAACCTTGCTTAAGCAGAGCCACTGAGTTTAGAAATGTCTGCAGTAATACAAACTTAGCCTGCTACTCGCAGGAACTATGTATGTGTAGAAGCCATTCCTTTATCTAAACCTTTTTTCCTGATGGTCTGATATGCAGATTGCGATGAGTGTTAATTTTCATCTGCTGTTTTGTTCGTTTTTGTGGCTCTGACGGTACTTTTGTGACTCTGATTTGTCAGGTTTTGTCTTCAAGGGAACCTTTTGTGCAATGTTCAAGATTTTCAGGAAGGCAGAGAGAGAGCAAAACCACAAATACAAGTGGTGCAAGACTTAGGAAGAGCATTGACTTAATGACTTAACCTACTGTAGTAGGTGAATGTCATCAGTTATGTGCAAATTAGTACTTGTCCTTTCTTTCTAAGTAATACTGTGACAGCATTCCTCATGCATGGCTCTCAAGGTTTGGTTCTGTGGCTGCTTTTTGTTTGTTTTTCCCCCTCTAGAAATAGCTGTGATAAGTACATATCTTTTTGTGTAAAGGGGAAAAATGAGACTTCCAATTTCATCTGTACTGTTTGCATTTTAAAAACTCTGGGCCCTATTTTATTTTTTTTCTGTGAAACCTGGCTATATTTCACAACCAAATGTGTGATGGCTCTGACCCTCCCTTCCCCTTCTCACCCCTTCAATGACAGAAATCTGACATTTGCTGCTGCAGGTCAAAACAGTAGCCAAGGACCATGGTGCTCCCTGACTTCCGGGGCCCTTAGAAGGGGCAGTGGGGAGCAGTGGCAGAGCCCTTTCCACAGTCTGCTGAAAGAATCCTTGTATGTGTAGTCCAGCTGCTGTCCTCCTGCTAAAAATCAGTACAGGTTGCTCTTAACTTGTCCAGGTAAAACAGAACATTCAGTCAGAAGCTTCAAGGGGTGGAAGGTGTGGAAGCTTGTCCCTGCACAAGTGGGCTCTGAACACATGCAGCTCCCATGCAACCGTTCTTTGTGGGCCTGAAAGCTGTTTCTTATTTGTGGCATCTCAGATGTCGCAGTTGTGGGAAAAGAACAAAAACTCTTCTCCCTTGGAGTGGTGGTTGGGAAGGTGGTTGCAAAGATGGGAGGAATATACATGCCATGGTAGTGGCTAAAAGCACTGTCTTACAGGATTTAAGAGCCCCCTTTTTTTAATTCTCTGATTCCAAATTGTGCTTTTATGCTTATGGTACTCGTAAGTGATGTAAACAGATGAAAGTTTGTATTGACGTTAATCGACTAATAGGTATAAATAAATACCTTCCCTTCTTTCTTCATATGATTTTGTAATTGCATGCGGGGAAGGAATTGGGTGAGATTCTTCAGCATTGTTACCTAATTCCTAGGCAAAATTAATAACAACGTCATGATTGCACCTGAATAGGTCTGCCTCGTATCCTGAATTGCTCTGTGTCCCCTGGATACCACCACAGCCAAGGCTAGTGTATGGACACATAAGTCTTACAGATGACAACTCTAGTAAAAGCTAGCATGATATTTTTAGATCCACAATAAACCCGCATTGACTGCTGTATGCTTATCTTGAGTTTATTATTATGCATGGCGTACAGTCTCGTGGGCGGGCTGAAATAGGAAGAAATGTTTTGGAGAGGTTTCATGTGCACTTAAGCCAACCTTAGGATGGGATTTCAAACTGAGTAAGAGACTAAATATGATTGAAAGGATAGGGCACTAACCTGACACTGAGTTAGGTTATCTCCTCTGTCACAGACCTCTTCAGGCAAGTAATTTTAAAATCTCCCTCTCCCAGACTTAGCTGTCTTCCATAAAAAGGGAATAATAATAGTTCAGTCCCTTCAAGAGGCATTGCCAGAGTATACTCTTTATGCACTCTTTAGTGCTGTTATACCATGATTATGAGGCCACGGAACCATGTAAAATAGAAATTGCTGTAATTCAGTTTCTGTATTATAGTGCGGGAAATGAAGCCACGGACAATAAGAGGAGTACACCTGGCTAATGTTGTCATTTTCTTAAAGAAAAAAGAAAGTCTAAAACCCCAACCAATACAGATCATGCAAGTGGAAGAGCCCTTCTCCTTAGGCTGCAGTTCCAGGCAGAGCTTGTGGAGAGTGCAAAGGCTTAATAGAACACTGCATCTGTGGAGTATCAGTTAGAGATCTCTACGACTCTGACATGTGTATTTTAATGTTAGAGCCTTTAATGTCTACATGAATGTAGATAAATGTAATGTCTAATGAATTTTCATGTGCTTTAGAAGACTTTGTAACTTTTACATCAAAATAGCCTTAAAATTTACCTCAGGGTGGGAGGAGTTCTATGGCGTACTTTAAAAGTAGTGTTCTATAGTATTTTCTGAATTTGGTATAACTGTTCAAAATGAAGATGCTTTAACCTGGCATCTTGCAAATGCAATCTGTGGACAAAACTGAGATCAAGGAAATTCAGAAGAATAACCTCATGTTGGCTACCTTTTTGCTTTTTAGTGCAAAACGGGCTCCTTTGTCTCTCTTTGTTTACCTGTTAGAAATACAGAATGTTGCACAGTGACACACGTTGTGAAGTTGAATGAATTGGTGTTAATATATTGCTTTAACTGTTGCCAAGTATTGCGTAAATGGTGAATATTCCAATAATATGAAGTTTGTTGCTGGATAAGTTCCTTCAACTACTTTCCCCATAGAAATTTGCCTGTGCTATAACAACTGGTAGAAAGTTTTTCTGCCTTGGTGGATTCATAGATCTTTTCCAAATGGGGAAGAACTGTGTAATAAATGTCAGCCTGCTGACGAGAGATTGGATGTTCATTCTTATTGTTCAGAGATTTGTTGAAAATAGTAATGTCATCAGATGCTGTGGGACATAAGCTGAACTAGTGACCTACTTGAAATAAGAGAGTGCTATCTAGCTGGTGTGAAAAAATCCTTTACAATCCATTATCACAGAATCACAGAATGGTTTGCTTTGGAAGGGACCTTAAAGATCATCTCCTTCCACCCCCCTGCCAAGGGCTGGAACATCTTGCTCTAGACCAGGTTGCTCAGAGCCCCATCCGAACTGGCCTAGAACTAGATGACTAGATGCATAAAGGATTATAAAGGAGCACCAGTCTCAGAATTTCTTTGGTGTGAGAGGATCAGATTAATGGAATCCATATACCTGAAGACATGATTAATTCATGAGCCCTTCATTCCAAAGTGAAAACTATATAATGTAAGGGAATTTATTTTTTCCTTCGTGCTTAGTGATTTATTTTGTAGATGGTGAAGTGTTTAGTACAGATGATCTTATCAGCTTTTCTAGTAAGTTTCTGACCTTCAAATTATTTATGTCTTGGGTTTTTTTCCACAATTTGCAAGGATTTATTGTTCCTGTTAATAGCAATTACATAGTCTGTATCTTTAGCAAATACAGCTGTTCAAAGTGTAATGTGAGATTATTGAACCAAAATGGTACGACTTCAATTAAAATGTATTTATATTCTAGGACTCTCAGAGTAAACTGTGCAAGTGTAGGAAACTTGTGATCTGCTTAACACTCATAGAATTCCATCTACAGGTGGATTAATGCATAAACTTTAGTTTTTCCCACAGTATTGAACTTAATAATTGTGACCTTAATTTTGTTTTTCTAACAACTGAGTCTTTTGCTCAGTTTAAAATAGCTTTGTAAGGATTATTAATAGAGTACACTTTTCCTCATGCTGTTATTGAATGACTTCTTTTCTTTCTGGTTATAAAGTGCAGAATGAGTGGTTTGCTTAGTTTCAGATAGGTTTGTTGAGCTGAATCTTCAGGAAATTTCTGGCTTTTTTCTGAGTACGTATGAGGCTGATGTCACTTATGCCCCATTGTGGAAGTGCTTTTTTAATGCTAGCAAGGATACAAATAAGCCACTACAGAAATGAAAGCGCTTTGTATTTGGTCCAGTGTTGGTGCCAACCATCTGCTCTTTCCTTCCTCCACTGAAATCCCTGTGGCTAAAAGGAGGAGATTGGGCAGGTGTCTGTCAGGTAACTGGCAGGGAACTCTGAATCCAGAGACCTGGAGAGTGCTTTAATTGGAAGTGCTAAAGATTAAGAAATCAGAGTGCTCTTTTAGCCCCTGGAGCCTTAAAGCCTTGCTGTTTTCCACTGTGTGATGATCCTGCTTGCCCACGTCTTTCAGTGTTCCTACTCCCAGTACCAGTGTGCATTTGCTTAGCTGCATTGTTGTAATGCCTGACAGCCCCAGTCATGGCCGAGAGCTTACTGTACCTTGTAACAGACCAGCACAGTAAAGAGACCCTTTTATAGTCAACAGTGACTGCAGGAATTCTTAAAAGACATAATTTTAGAAATTTGAACTAAAGCCCTGTCAGTGCTGTTAAAGACTGACTGCGCTCAGTCAATACTGTCATCTGTTTGCTGCAAGTGTGTGGATGTGGGCAAACGAAGGTCAGCACTGCTTCAGCTTAGATGACTGCTGATCAACAAAGATATTTCTGGGTCAAGTGAGATAGAGGCAGGCATGTGACAAAAGAACAACTATGTTATTGTGTGGCCTTTTTCCTTCACTTTTTGTCTTACTCCCTCTTCTTTGGTTATCACTGCCCTGATTGCATCATGTCTAAAATTAGACTTCTAAGCTCTTTGTGGAAGAATCCCCATCTAGGCTGTTAGTGGCTAATATTAAAGATAATACAACTCTTACGACCTCAAAATACTTCATTAAGGCAATATATTGGGTTTCAAGTATTATTATAATTTTATGAAACAATTTGAAGTGGCTTGCTTAAGATGCATGTCTGTAGCAGAGCTGGAAGCTGATCCCAGATCCCAGGGGTTCTGCCTGTATGTGTAGTGTCAGCTATTGGTCCAGCCAGACTTGGGGGAGTGATGATGCCTGCTTGATGGTCTTAATAGGGCTGCCAAGGGCTCAGACTGAGATGTTGAGTACATTTATATTTCTCATGAAGAAACCTCCAGGCATGGAAAGTATCATTGTCTTTATGAACTTTCACCATTCTGTTCCCTTATTTGTAGCCTATTAGCTCTTGCAAACACTCGAACTTTGTTGTTCTATACACTGGACATCTGTGCAAGCCTGGTTTTGTGCTGAAGTGCTGAAGAGGTTGCGATGGGGACAACTGAACCTGTAGCAATTTTCCTGTTGCAGCTCAGTGCATTCAGATGTGTTTTCTTCTCAGGGCTAAAGTGCAGAGAGATTTGGTCTGTCTCTGGGGTGTCCATGCAATTCTGCAGCTGGTGTGTTTGTGGCAGGAGAGGCATTTGGAGTGAAGGACGTGTTGTGGTCATGGCAGGTATGTGAATGCGAGGGCAGGGAAAAGCTTTTGGCCTGCTCTTTGCCATTCTGAGTTTGGAGCCTGCTGTGATTCCTGCATGTTGGTCTCTCTGTTGCTAGCAACTGCCTTCTCAGACAGCTCCAAACAAAAAAGCTTAAAATAACTGTCTAAGGGCTTACAATTAGAACTGTTAACCCATTTCCAGTGGGAAAGAATTATGTTCATCTAACTTTACAAAGCCTGAAAGCAGCATTTTGTACTCTGTAATTACTGTGCTCACTCTGCACTCTAAGGCTGCCCAAGCCTCTTCAGATCAGCGTTTATCATGATGACAGATTATAATAACAAATATTCCTAACTTAGTACAGTTTATAAACATTAACCAATATAAGAAATGTACCATGGACCTATTTTATTAAAGGATAAGCCTGGTCTGTATTGCAAAGCCATTTGTAAAGATGACCTTTCCTGTGTATGTGTTTACAAGAGTTCGGTTTATGGAGCTGCCTCTCTCGTAGTGCAAGACGAAAGACTAGTCTGGTGCAAACCATGAATCATTTGTTTTCATGTGATGGGGTTTGCATGAAATTTCAATTATTTTGGAAACACCACTCAAAGTTTTGCTTGAAAATAAATGAAATTGAAGATCATACATATCCTTTCAATAGCTGGTAGGAACAACATTGTCAGTTCCTTTAAAAAAAAATCAGGTTGTGGCTTTGTTTTTTCCTTTTGTTTTTTGTTTAATTATCTGCTAAGTTTTAAAATTTTACTCTGTCTTTTTAGTAGTTTTTCTTCCTCGTCCATGCTGATTTTCTTCTGGTGGAACTGTTGTGTAAGCCAGGTTTTTCCTGGCTTGTTTGTTATAAGGATAACACTAATCACCACTTGATGGGCATTTTCTTTGTAGCAACTTTTTGTCTCTTCCTCATGTATTAGAACAAAATCATGTGGAAAACCCTAGGTGTGTTTTGGAAAGCAAGCCTCCAATACTTGTGACCAAGTTTACAGTTTGAATTGAGGAAGACAGCTCCAAAAAATAGGTTATTTCTTGAGTGTTCATCGACAGTATATGACTTTCCTCTCATAAAGCTGTTACCTGAAAACTTCCCTTTGAGGTGCGTCTGTGGCACTTCAGACCCTGTGGTGATGGGGATAAATAAAACCACATCCATGGATGTAAATAGCAGGTCCAAATAGAATCAAAATGCATGCTTTGGTGAATTTGAAGACCGTTGGAACAGAAATGTACCTAGTTAAATAATGTTTATAGGGCTGCATTTTCAGTCTCACCTTTATTACATCCTTTACCATAAACCAAAATCTTTTCTTGAAGTAGGATTTATATTTCTCCTTGGATTGATTACTTCCTGAAGTGTAGTTCATATATTTCCATTTGGGTATGTATATTTTTCCCAAACAATATGGTAGTTCTACATTTTGTGTTATTTTGCTTGCTGTGGGTAATTAACCTCTGGTGCTAAATGGCAGGAATGGTCTAGGTAGGAGCAGTAGTTTGTGGCTTCTGATGGTGCAATACAAGCTACCTGATTTTGCTAGCACGTAGTCCTTCACAGCATGACCATTTTCTCCCAAGTTTCACCTCACAGAGCTGATGGGTTTCACTTTTGAGCCTCTGGTTAGTATAGTGGTTTAATAATGCTTTATTAATTCCCAGCCTCTGAAAAGGGGAAAGGGAAAGTGGCAGCAAAGTAATTTTAACAGTGTCCTCAGGGCAGAGGTGCCCTTGTAGTCAGTCATAGCTTCAGTCTTTCTCGGCAATAAAAATGGGCCAATCACATGAAAATTTGGGTAGGTCATAAACGTCTGCCATGCATACTACTTATTTAGGTATGTGTTTGCTAGCCCCAGGCAGGCACCTTCAGGAAACAGTGGAAGTTGCCAAACTTCCTGGATGCTGTGTTTTCCCTTTTGTTGTCTGTCTGTGAAGCAGCTTTCCTTTCATCTCTTTGTCTTTATTACAGGCTTGCTGTAGGATTCCTTTTTTTTTGCTATGCAGTTGTTACACACCAAGTAAGCCTTCCCCATTTCATAGGCTTTATTGATTCTAGGACTTTGATCTGATAAGTTCCCTAGATTAGTTTCATACTTGGAGGTGTTAGGGGAGATGATTGATGCCTACTTACATTCTTTTGTAGTGGGCTTCTTTCAGACTGCAGACTGCTCAGTTGGTCAGTTTTGCTTGTTCACTTTGGGCTTCAGCTGTTACTCTTCTGTAGCGCCACACTTCTGGAAAATATATCTTTTGCTATAGCGACAGACATTCTAGATGTCTGGAAAATGCCATACCATTTGGAATAAAGTGACAGGAACATAAAACCATCATCTTTGTATTTATGTTTTTGGCTTTCTTACACACTGTTGTGTTTTGTAGTTGCTCTGAGTTTTCCCCTGCCTTTCTTCAGGACATAGATTTCTGTGCTTTGCTGTATAGAATTTACAAACATGGTTTATTTTCTGTGCTGTGCTGTTATCCTTCCTGTTCAAGGTGTCTGAAGGTGGTGAGTGGGAGGTTGCAAACAATCTGCAGGAATTTTGATGTAGCTAACTGTCTGGAAGAAAATGTGACAAAGTGAGTGTGCGGGAGAGGCTTTGGAAGGAGGGATTAAACCTGTTTCCATATACAGCAGGGTAAGAATAGGCTATGTGCAATAAGCTTTGTGAATCTTTTACAAACACAAAAACTGACCCATGTTTTCATCCTTTTCTCTATTCTTACTCAAGACTGTTGCAAATGGTCCTGGTGGTTTCACAGAGGCAGATTTCTGCTAGCTGGAACAAGTTTCTTATTTGTGGTGCTCTATAAGTCTCCAGTCATTTTCAAAACTGCAAACCACAAAAGCCAGAAACAAAACCTACCCTATTGAGCCTCCTCTGTCCTCCTATTGCACTGAAGGAAAAGAAAAACATTTTTGCCCTTTCTGCACACGTGTGAATAGCACACCCAATTTTTATCTTTTACAGGTAGATTTAATTAAACCTGTGTTTTCTTTTGGGTTTGAAGGGGAGCCGGTAGCTAGTATATTACATATTGCTTAATTTTTGACCTTGCTTGTTGTGTGATCTTAGAAGTGAGTTGGTTCCTCTGTTTCTTTTTCTCATTAGTAAAATGTGTATTATAATTCTTTACGTGTTTCATAAATGTGGGTTTTGACCATAACAATGAGCAAATTGGAGAGGGAAGGTTTGATTGCTCTGTCTCAGAGGGACACGGGGTAGCTTGCTGCATTCGTCTTCAATGTAATGATTGTTCTTGGAACCTGTTCATCATCATCGTCAAAAGTGATTGAGCTGCTTACAGGGGAGAACCATAATTTCAGTTCCTGGCAGCAGGAGGACTTAGTGAGAAATGATTGTCATCACCCTAACCTGACAGATTTCCTGTAAGGAACAGTGACAGCATTGTTGCACTTAAGGCTGAGAATGTACATTAGCTAGAACAGAGGAACACTTTACTTTATATGAAAAAACCCCTAACATAGAGGAATTTAAAAGCTAAGATAGTGGAATAAAGGTGATCTACAAATGCAACTACCACTTGTTATTATTTTCAGCATCCTTAATTTTGCTGAAGTTTGAGGAGAAATTAGGGTCTTTCCTGAGTCATTTCTGCAGCATTCTGTCAGAGAGAAATGTTTGCAAATTATCTCAAAGGAGAATGAGGAATGTGCACAATTTAAACTTGCTTATCATGCCAGATATAGGTGATGTAGCAGATAGACTAGACAAGGCACAGGGCAGCATAGCCCTCAAAAAGTGAGCTGAAGAGTAAAGTTTAAGATTAGTACAGTGTGTGAGGTCATGAACTTGATATGTGAAACTATACAAATATACATATGCTTAGTTAAGAGAATATTTATAGAAATGGAATAATGGTGGATAGTTATTAAATATACAGGCAACAAGTTTTAAAGAGAGGTAGACATATTCTACATTAAATGGTTACCATTGAGTGTTTTTAATTTGTTCCCTAAATCAAATAATCTTTAACTTTAGTTAAGGTTTTATAGCAAGCTCTCCATGCTAATAATAAACTTTGACAAGATAGTTCACTGGATAGGGGTGTCTCAATGATTCTGCTTTGGATTGGGTAAAATCTGCTGATGGGTGGTGTGGGCTAGTAACAGCCTAGTGAGTGGCTCTGAATGTTTGTGCCCTGCACCCCTCCGATATCTCCTTTGAAAGGGCTTCATAATTTCAGAGCAGAATCCTGGATGCAGGCAGAGATTCCTCCATAGTCCTGTTGCATACTTCAGGTAGTCCTTCAGCATTCTTTGCCTAAGTGTAGCTCATATGGTGTTTTATATGTTTATGGTTTTCTTTCATGTGTGAGTGCAGATATGCTAGAGAAGCTTTTAGCTAAAAATGCTAACTCTAGCTTTTGTCAGTAAGGTGCCGTGGGTTACTTTCCTTATGTATTTTTCATTTCAGAAAATACTGCATATGTGCCTGTTGGATATATGTGTATCTAATTTGACATTATTTTTAGATATAGAAGAGAAAGCCTTGCAATATGAAAAATTCCTTAGAAATCTGAAAATATTTACGATATTAAAGGAAGTGATGTACAATTTGTATTCATCTGGAGAAAGTTCAG
The DNA here is from genome assembly GCA_013397845.1 of Melanocharis versteri. Classification (NCBI taxonomy): domain Eukaryota; kingdom Metazoa; phylum Chordata; class Aves; order Passeriformes; family Melanocharitidae; genus Melanocharis; species Melanocharis versteri. Next base: position 1,427,079 of record VZTG01005281.1, on the reverse strand, counting down.
GAGAAGTTCTTGAATGTCAGAAGCTCCTGGAAGTGAAAATAACTGATGATGTTTCATGCCAAATCTTAGAGTTATTAAAACAAAAATATACTGATGCTAAGTTCTGCTTTTTCTCTGTGCAGTGTAAAAGCAATGCTAAGTATCATAACACTTTAGTATATTTGGAGGCAAGACACAGTATCTTCAGGGAATTACAATATTGGAACTGGCTGTGTGCTTTATTCAAAGGTAAGGAATGGTCCGGGGTGTACTGCTCCAAAGCACTTAAGCCTGGAAGCATGTTGCCATTTTACTGTGCTACTGCAGGCTGACTCTTGTGCTGAAATTAAAGTAAAACAAAACAAAACAAAAAAACCCCAAAGCTGGTAATTGGCTAGGATGATGATTGTGTGAGCTCATTCCCCCAACCTCAGGGAGGGAAGCCTGTTTAGTCAGAGCCAACAGTACTCATGCAGTGAAGCTGCCAAGCATGAGCTTTCCTAGAGCATAGTCATGCTGCAACTTGAACATTTATCACTGCAGCTTAAACTATGGACTGTTATTATTAGGATGACATAGAAGATATTTTTCTGCAGTTTTTCTATACAGAAAGAACTTCTAAAAAACTAATTTTGTGATATTTCCTTTTAACATCAAATACCAGATGCACCAAATCCTCTTTTATCTTGCTGATCTCTTAGGATATAGTTATTTTTGCATGTAACTGGGAGAACTGGGGTGTTCAGTAAGCATGTTTTTTTCAAAGTACTTTAAATCTCTTTTCTCCCTGGTAATGTCCTTTTCACTATCCTGGGTTTTGTGCTGAATAAGAACGTCAATTGTACAAATTCCTTTTCCTCGTTTAGGTTATCTCTGAATTTACTCCTTTTTACACTTTGCATCTTAATAGTTTTATTAGATTTCTTTCCCAGATTGCTGCAGTTCTAAACTGGTCTGAGTTAGACCTTGTGACCCTGGTGTCTTCTTATCTAGTAATAGAAAAAGCAGAACCAAAGTCCACACAAGTGTAGGTTTGGAAAGTTGTGCTGATGCGATGCTTTCTTATTAATGTGAGAGTCCTCTTGCTAAAGGTCTTCTGGATACTTGTCTGTGTGGTAGCTGCAAATCTCAGCCATGACTATTAAGAACAGCATCAACTGGGCTCTTTCTTTTTTTCTTTTTTCTTTTTTCTTTTTTCTTTTTTTCTTTTTTTCTTTTTTCTTTTTTCTTTTTTCTTTTTTCTTTTTTCTTTTTTCTTTTTTTCTTTGTTCTTTTTTCTTTTTTCTTTTTTTCTTTTTTTTTTTTCTTTCATTGAAAACAAGGACCTGTGAAGTTGAAAGTTGAATGCCATCTTTTTGACAATTATTGTTGCTTTTTTCTTCAAAGTGTAGAAAATCTACAGCAGAATTTCAGAAAGCTGTCTGGCAGGTTAAAGCCTGATCTAGTGGTAATGTCTTCTGATATACAGAAAACCTTGCATTCTTTTTATCAGAATGATGTGACTGATCAATACGAAAGCACATAGAAGCATCTGTAGAAGGAAAAGGTTGCCTAGTTTGGAAAGAAAAATAGCTTGTAATAATTTCACAAAGTAAGACTATCAGAAACCACTCTTAGTAGTATTACCTCAGGTGTTGAGGCTTAGCTGTTATCTCTGATATGTTTGCAGTGCTGCAGAAAGCAAGGAGAGAGGATAGATAGCATTAATGCTTCTGAGAGGCATATAGCAGCTTATCCACCCCTACATTTTTGCTACCAGGGATTCAGTTTCCTGCTGTAAGATGTTTTTTCCTCTCCTAGTGAAGTTTTGAAGTAGGAAAAACTTACTTTATGAAATCTTCATTTGTGTACTAGTTGCAGTTTAGAGAGAATTTTCCATCTCACGTGTCCATAATTTCTCCTAGAGTTATTTTCATCCTGTTGTGATAGTCTTGGAAAATGAGCTGAGACGTTGTGCTGAGAGGAGGGAGGAATGCCCTGGCTCCGTGATGCAGGGTGGCAGAGGTCCATGGTTTGTAGCCAAGGCGAAGGAGAGGCAGTGTGGGGGAACAGCTATGTAACAGCCTGAGGAAGTGAGTCACTTCGCTCTGAAACACAGTCCCATGGTTCCAGTAGCACTGAAGCCAAGCTTGGCCTCTGAGGTGGAAGTTGCGTAAGTTAATTAAAACTCTTTGTCTTTTCCTCCTCATCATGTTCCCAACCCCACCTCAGTATTAAAACCTGCACTGTACCCCTATCCGTCTGAGGAAGCTCAGGTTACAGGACTTCAATACGCTATATAATTTTGGTTTATTATTTTTCATTTTAGAAAGAGGGATAAATAGATTGCAGATTTCATTGGAGGGGATGTGTGTGTTAGTCTTACCTGCTCCACTCAAGAGAAACTTGATTATGTAACAGAAGGGATGTAATAAGAATAGGTTTTTAACAATTTGTTATAATTTTCCTGGAATATATTGGCAATGTGATTTAAAGCGGAACAGAGTGCACACTGAAAAGGATAAGAATAGAGACTTATGCTAGAATGTTAGTAGTAGTAATCTAAGAATCTAATCGAATTTAAAACTAAACACCTAAAAAGGTTTTAGGTGTCCAAATAGAAATACTAGTGTATGTGTTCACACATTAGACCTTAATCCTGCAGGCTAGCCTCTTAGTTTTTGGATAGCTTTTTCTTCATGGAAGAAGAGGGTAGGAGGGTAGAATTGTCGTGGAGTGCCTGTTCTGGAAAGGCTTTCTCCTATTACATTTGTAGCCTTACACTAACAGATATTTGCTGATGTCTGGGAGCAGCTGTAACAGCAGCTGCCTGAACTACCTTTCAGCGAGTGTGACCTGAGCAGGAGCAGTTTATTTCAGCTATTGAAGAAAACATCTGAGAGAGCATCAGGTTGAGCAGGCCCTGTCTCCAGTGCTTGGATGCTGGGTGAGCCATTCTTGACTGGAAAGCATCTGTAATCACTGGTGATGTGTGTATGACTGACGGGCTGTTGCCTGACCCTTTTCCTTCAGAATACTGAATTGAGCATCTTGCTGCATGTTTGGCTGCAGCCTTCATGTACATGTGTGTTTTAAAGGTCTTTGGGCAACGTGGCCTTTTGTCAAGCCATGAGGGTTTGTGGTTTTGAGCTGAGATTAAAACCAGATTATTCTGGCTACAGGAAGACGTGGAAGTAATTGGCCAGATCAGAGGTAGTTTAAGAGTAAAACTTTCAGGATGAACTTAAGTGATTAATCACAATTCTGTGTGCAACTCGGAGTTGCATCATGCAAGTACAGTGTGATCTCTATTTTGTAAAACTAAGTTGTTTTGTTTTGCATTCTTCTAGCAGGTCAGATCTGTTGCTTCTTCCATCTATTATCCTGGTCTTCATTTCCATGGGAAATGGGACAGACACACACATTGTTGATTATCACATGAGCTTTCATAGGCCAGTTATGTCTGTTGATGATTCATTGCAATTGCTTCTCTATTTCAGGACCTGTAACTAAGTGGACCCTACTGACCTCTGAACCACAAAGTATAAGAGTGAAAAGAAGTGGGAGAAGCACACAAAGAAAAAGGAAGTGAACGCACTTTCATCTGGACTTCTTTCCTGCCCTTTATTACTGGAGCTGAATGGAAAAGAAAGACTGCTGTGCCTTTCCTCCCCCAACCCCAGGGATGGGTGGATTATAAATACTGTGCGTGTGGCTGGGAGAATAGACTGAACCATGAATCTTCAGGCTCAGCAGAAGTCTTCAAGCAAAAGGACTGGGAAACGAGTTGCCTATTTTAATGAGCAGGACATAGCTGTGCCGTCCAAAGAACCACAGCAGCAGCTTAAGGAAGGGCAGTACTATGGTCACGGAGGGAATATACCGGTCTCCCAAACTATGGAGATTTCTCATGCAGGAGGATTAACGAGCGCACCCAACAATGTTGCTTTGATGAACTCTGTTTACAATCAAGATCGGGGAGAATCAGTGATGATGCCCCAGTCGGTAACAGCTGTCAAATGGCAGAATTCACTAATGGGAAACCGGTTGCCAGAGAGGGGTGACAGCCACTGGCAGTCTCCACCTTCAATGTGGAACCACAGTATGGTTTTTGGGGGCAACCCAAAAGGACCCCATTCCAATGCTGGTGCCCCAGGCTTCTATGGACACCCAGAAGCCCTTAAAAGAAACCAAGAGAAAGGAGTGTTCGTGTCACAGCTGGAGTTATATGGAGATGCTGTCCAGCAGATGATGTCCCAGAAGGCTCAGCTGGAACAGCAAGCCCTGGTTAGACAACAAGCTCAAATGAATTCTTTTCATCAAATGCAGAAACAGCAGCAGCAGAATCAAAGTCTGCCATTGCAGCCTTTCCAACTTGCATTTGGTCACCAAGGCCAAAAGCAAGGTCTTCCTGAGTTGCTACATGTCTTTCAAGAAGCCCCAACTTCTTCCAGTCCAGCATTTACTGCACAACAAAAACAGCAAGCTCTTCCCCAGCTACAACTCTTTGAAAATTTCTATCCTCAGCAGCAGCAGCAGCAGCAACAGGCTGCCACACAAGCCTTCGGTCTGCCACAAACAACTTCCATAGCACAGCCTCATGTGGCGGCTGCAGCTCCTCAGCATCACATGATGCCACACCAGTTTCAGCAAGCAGAGAGGAACCAGGAGCTATTCAAGGCATTAACAGAGCAGAACCAACAGACTGTGCTACCTCAGACCCAGATTCCCTTTCCAAGAAGATCACGGAGACTCTCCAAAGAAGGTGTCCTGCTGACATCTGCAGGAGAAGTGTTGACTTCTAAGCAGGCAGAAGAACAACCTAGCAATTTATTTCTGCATCACTGGCAAACACATCAGCAAGAGGTCCCACTACAGCAGCCACCTGAGTCACTGGCCCACAATAAAAGTAGCTATTTGCACCCCAAAAGATTGGATCTGGGGCAGAAGGATGTCCTGACCAATAATGAGCAGTGCCAGATGGAAACAGACAGGCAAGCTGCAGCCCAGAACGGCAGAGATGAGGAGAAACAGGCAGCAGCACCTGAAGAAAACACTCAGAGAACTAATGATTTTCAGGGTGTCAGAGGTGGTGTAATCCAGAGTACCCGACGGAGACGACGTGTTTCCCAAGAAGCCAATTTGCTGACTTTGGCCCAAAAAGCTGTTGAGCTGGCTTCTCTTCAGAATGTAAAGGTAAGGTATAGACCCTAACCAATATAACATGTTTTAGACTAGAAAATAGGGCTGAAAGGAAAGGTATTTATGTACATATGCAGGATAGGATGGTATCTTGAAGTGTGCAACAAGGGCAGCTCTGGAGCGGAGGCATGTAAGTTCAGCTACTGTAATTCGTCAATGTGGGAGAACAGAGATGTAGTGTAGTGAGACCACTAAGGGACAGTTTTGTTTCACTAACACCAAATGTTATTTTAGCCCATGACATCAAAATATGGATGTTTTCAGCTTAGGTCTCAAGGTGATCAGGAATTTTGAGAGGCAAGTATAAGCAGTTTACTTGTCTTTTTACCAATTAATATTCTCCTTCTATTCTGTTAAACAATTTAGGCATACCTGCCAGTTTTTCACTTTCAGCAGTTAAAGTGTTTCTAAAATGTACTATCTAAAAATTACATAATGCAATTTACACATTCAATATTTCACAAATATTAAAAGTCTAAGAAAGCTTCACTTACATGAAGACCCTATACCAGGCATGACAAAGGTCTGTCTCGTGCAGCGTCCTGTTTCTGAGAATGACCTGTCTGCCTTAGACCTCCTGTGGGACTTAATGGGGAAGAAATTTAGTACTGACTGATTTGGTAGCTCACTGCTCCTAACCTTTTGATATCCTATCAGTCTAAACTGTAGAGTATATATGCCATATGGCAAGATGACAGAGTTCAAAATTAACTAGCCTATTGGGAGACAAGTGATGGGATTTTTGGAGTTGGATGGGGGCTTTTTGAGGAATTGTTTTTGAAGGTTTTCTTAGAGTTGTGGTTTGACTCATCTTTCACTGAGTGCTTCTTATGAGGCACACTTCTCCTTGGAAGTCTTGTTGCCAAAGGCTGATGAAATACAGATGTTACGTGAGCTACCTTTACATACAGTTTTGACACTTGGGTTGCTATCCAGTCAGACAACAAAGGGAAGGGCATTTTATTCCCTGTTTTGTTCTCATCATCCTTTTTTCCTAGTCTGTCTGTCACTGTTTCTTCCCATCTCTTCCTCAGAGGAATGTGTTGTTTGAGTGAAAGGACTGGACTAATAAACAGTGAGGTGGATATCCATAGCCTGCTCCATCTCTTGGACAGCAGAAAGCAAACAGTGACTTGGTTGGTGCTGTGTTCAATCCTTTTCGCTCTAACTCCAGTTGAACGAGCAGATTTGATAAAGAACTGGAGTACATAGTAGCATGATGTGTTTGTTCATACTTTGCCAGCCATTGTGTGGTTATATTGCAGAAGGCCTGCAATTCACATTGCACTTGGATCGCTAACAGAGTGTCAAGAAGAAGCAAATAGAGCATCTAGGAAAAGGCCCTGAGAGATGAAGCAAGAAGTTGGCTGTTTGAAGGCACGTCTGCTTGCAGTCTGATTCATAATGTAAAGACCAGAGAAGTGTTTTGACAGATGCTCTTTTGTTCTTTGCAGTTATGCAAGCAGCTTCCATAATGGCACTAGCAGAAGAATCCCTTATGTTTAAATCTCTTCAGGCTTTCAGGATGAGGTTTTGAAAGATGATAAAATTCCTACCAGAGGTCTGATGGATTTTACATCTTTAAGGTGTTGGATAATGTGTGAGGGAGAAAAAGAAAATATGTTTGCTGAATGAGAGTGGTCTGCTTCTCCTATGAGTGTCTTTCTGCTAAAAACGACCTAGAAGCCTTCTCTGCATAGGTTGTCTGAAGAGTGTGTAGAAGGCTATAGAGTTAAATTATTGATTAAAGAAGATAATATTTGTAATTTTAAACAGTTATTTGAACATCCCAGTCTAGGTATGTGTACCTTATGCAAAAATAGTATTCTGGACAGCAATATCTGTCTACATGCAGTGTCACAACTGACATTTTGCACCAGGGCTGCCTGTGGCTGCCTTTTTTTCAGGTGGTGCAAGCTTATTGCTGCCTACATGCTGTAGTAAATTCTCAACTCTTAGTTTAATGGTTTCAGTGTGATTTGTTGTCTTCTAAAAGTACAGGAGATTTTTCTCAAATCTGAATGGTTCTCTTAAAGGGTGTATGAATTTAAATATTTCCTTATGGAAGGAAGACTGGTTTTGGTTACCTAGCTGCTTTCGCCTGGCACAGGGCAAGGCACCAGCTGCTACAAACAAAAGGAAAAGAAAGTTTTGTTTGCAGAATTGTAGTTCTGGACTTGCCTCCTTCATGGACAAGCTTTGGTTTGACTGCAGACAGAAACTGCCTCTCCTTCATGCAGATGATGCAGAATGACGGCAGAAAGCACTCGGTAGGCAGGTGTTTTTAAAAGGCTGGTGTGGTTTCTTATCAGATCACAGAAGTGGCCTTGGAACAGTTCTTCCAGCTGTTGCAGTTGGGTTTTTCTGTGAATTCTAAGTTTTTTAGAAACAGCTTGAGTGATAGACAGGATCGATGCCGGAATATCTGATGGGTTTCTGTGGAGGACTCTAGATGAATAGTTCATCCCTCAGAATTAATGCAAGAGTCTAAAGGAAAGTGCCACGTGTTGCACTTGCTGCAGTTATCCAGCAGCCTTCCTGCCCCAAATTCTGCAACAAGGATGCTGAGGTAGCCGAAAATCCCCTAGCAGGTCTACAAATGAAGGTCCCATCCCTTATTGAGAGACTCCTTTCTGCTTACCTCTGAGAATAATCAAAAAGCTGAGAAACCATTTAGGGATCTGAAGCAAAAGGCTTAGTTCCAAAATTAGTCACATCCCCTCTCAGTAAACCTTAGGTATGCGTGAACTTTAGTGATCAGAAAAGCTCTGGTGTGGACCAGAACATTTTAAAGGATGTCTTAACTATTTATATTAAGTTCCCACTGGTGCCTTTTCTCTGTCTGTGCTACTATTCAGGTCTCCTCTTCTGTTATCTTGGAGGGGTCATCTCTCCCATCACTGAGGAGCAGTCCTTTGCTGATTGCACTCCAGTCTTGGAAATAAAAGGAGCATGGTTAACTGATCATAAAGCCAGAGGAAAGTGACACTTTTGGGTGGCTAGCTGCCATAATTTCCTTCTTGTAGTCAGCAAATTAGTTCAGGTCTCTTGACCTGCAGAGGTCTGTGTAGCACCCAGAAAGTACCTGGGGTTTTTAGATTGGTCAGAATTTGGTGCTTGTTCACATATTTACATTGTCATTACATATTCCTGTACCCAGAAAGTGGTGGAGAAAGGCTACAAAAATTTACAAGAACCCCTTGCTATCTAGAGGTGGTGGACTCTAGTGACGTCTGTCAGCATGATGAACATGATGAATGCCCTCCAAATCCAAAATTGGTAGTTTTATGGGAAAGTACAGGTGCCTGTCACCAGCCTGAAGTGAAGGCAGGTCCTCAGAGCTCATTAATTTTTCCTGAGGCATATTCTGGGACAACGGATGCCACTTTCACAATTGTGTGTTCCATCACTGTGTGGTAGGGGTGGACATCTGCAGTCTCTGTGAAGAAGCAGTCAGACTTGTAAACTGCAGGGTCAGTTATGGGATAAACATTTCTGTGCACACTTAGCCCAACTCTAATAAAAGGTCTTGAAAGGCGGCAGTCCTGAATCTTCTTGATATGGTAGATTTTATGTGCTCGATCTTGTTACCTGGCTTATTTTGAAGGCTTAATGTTTTCCAGAGTCAGAAAAAAAAGATGAAGCAAAAAGCTAGCTCTGGGTTTGGGGTTTTTTGTGTGTGACAGATTTAATTAAGATATTATCATGATTCAATCTCCTCTGGAGCAGAAATCCAATATTTGAAATTAATAACCTGCAGCTTTTGATCATTACTAAAACTAAAGAGCCTTTGTTGAAAGTTATAAAGCAGGACACAAATTCATATAGAAAATAAAATGTCAAAATATAGGTAGTGAAACAATTCTTAAGAATGATGTAAGTGTTCTAGCAGTTGAGACTACAGGCAATCCTCAAATAATTCTATGAAATTTTAGTAACACTGTGAAGTATTCTTTTTCCTCCAGTAATGCTTCCAAATCCATTTCAGCTTGCAAATTACATTGAGAAACTTGATATACACTGAAAGTGAGATGATATCTGATTTATTATGTAAGTAATACAGAACTTTTTAGGAATCTATTTTTCTTCTCAGGAACTGGATAATTCAGAGGAGAAGAAGAGTGTGCTAGTAACAGCTCCAGGACCTACTGCAGCTTCAAAAAGTGTTGTGGAATTCGCCAGTTCTTCACCAGCTCCCAAAAAAGCCCGGGAGGATAGCAGCCTTGTGCCTCTTATCATTCCTGTGTCTGTGCCAGTGAGAAAAATTGACTTGCAGAGCCTTGAAAAGGAAAAGTCTGAGGATGGAAAGCTCCAGAGAGGCCAAACAAACGATCGAGCTCCTTGTGAACGGAAGCCTTCTGTGATAGTCACTCGGAGGCGATCTAATCGTAATACTAACATGGAGACCTCGAGCCAGGTATGGATGGACTAAGAAACCAAAGATGAGCCAGATCTGTTAGATTTAATCACACAGTTTTTAGCCATGAACTTTTCTATTGAAGTCGTTTCATCTCAAGGCTTGAACGTGGAATGTATGTAGTCTGGGGATTTTTTTAATTGTAATACTGCCATATATTTGGGCATTGCTGGTTTTTCGTGACCTACAGCTAATGCTAGTACAGCCAAGCAAAGCCTCACTAAATTCACTTAACAGTGAATAAAGCCAGATGGGCAATAAGACGAGAATAATTGTCTGTGTCAAGAGTGCTTTCTTCATGCATACATAGATACTAATAAATTCTAAGTATTACACATATCTCTCAATATGAATAAAATCCAAAGTGAATATTTATTCTCATGGAATTGAAACCTATTACTGAGTTCTGAAGGTCAGTACTTGATTGTTCCCCTGCAGTGTGGTAATGATCTGTGGTGAGTCGATTTTTTTATTTTCCCTCTCTTCCATCCAGAAGTACAATAGAATGTTCAGATATCAGAGAAATAGCAGACATCTAAGGATGCATTTCTCTGCATTGACCATCAAATAAAATCCTCTTATATTGTCTTCTGTTCTCTTACCACTATTTTGTGTCACTATGTATCTGTATTGGGGTTCTGGTGTATCTGTATCAGTGTTCTGCTGTGCTTTTTTGTTCTCTTTTAAAGCTGCCATGAAGGTTGGACCAGATGTACATGTAGTTCATGTAAAATATATCTTCATAATCACATGAATTAGAGCTGCTACCTAATAATTCCTGTGTCCAGTCCATTCCATTCCCTGTCTTCTTCCTCTCACTTCCCCCTTCTGCTGATCGTTGAGACATCCTCCAACTGTCCTATCCAGATTTTGAGGTGCCATGAAAAAATGTTGTCATCTCACTGAAGTTTTTCAAACAACCTGAAGTTTTAAATTAAATTAACTATGTAAATTTTTTTCTAATAGCATGAAGATGCTGTTCCAAAGGATGAAGCAGAGGGCTTCGCCCGAAAACCAAAGCAGCGGCCAAGACCCGAGCCACTCTTCATACCACCAAAAGCTGGCACCTTTATTGCACCACCTGTTTATTCCAACATTACTCCGTATCAGAGCCACTTACGGTCACCCGTCCGTCTGGCAGACCATCCTTCGGATAGGAACTTTGAGCTACCTCCTTACACTCCTCCGCCAATCCTTAGTCCAGTGAGAGAAGGATCTGGGCTGTATTTTAACGCTATCCTCTCTTCAAGTGGTCACTCGGTTCCACCTCCAATGACTCCCAAAAGTGGCCACAGGACTCTGCTTAGATCAAGTAAGTTTCACTTTAACCTTCTTTTCTTGCCTAATTGATGATTAGGAGCTCTGGAGCATTAGGAGGAACATCGTGCCCTTAGGAAGTGTGATTGTGTGAAACTGGGGCTTCTTCATGATTGTTTGGGGAGCCGGAATAGAGGAAATGCAGTGTTGCTCCATCTGGGCATGGATGTTAAAACGCGTTCACAAGCAACCTGCTACACCCCCTGCTGACGTTCTTGGGAATGGAAAAGTCAGTTCCTCTTGCGGATAGTCAGTATCTTGAACTGAAGGGAGGAAGGCAAGTTCCTGGTCATCTGAAACTCCTTTATTTAGCCTGGGGGTTCCTTTTCTGCAAGATGGACAGCTCTGATTCGATTTTGCAAGCTGTGTGAAAAGTAAATCTCAGATGTGAAGCTGAGCAGTCCTTTCTTCTCGTTGCAGATAGCTCTGAAGTTACCCCTCCGATTCTTACGGTAGTGGGAGAAGCCACTCCGGTCAGCATTGAACCGTAAGTAGCCAGCAGATTCGTAGTCTCTTAGTAAAAGTGCTTCCTGCTAAACCTTCAAGCTGCTCCCTATACAACCGATGTATCTCTCAGAAGCATTAAAACTATTCTTATTGGTGGTTCAAAATATAATTTGTCTTGATTAAAAGTTACACCATATGATAAACAGTGTTTGTTTGGGCAAATGTAATTCTAGTGATACTAACTGCTTTCTATTACTGCTCATCTGTCTCTGGGCTGAAATACTGTTAGTTACCTAAAGGTGAATCTGTCCTGTGCTGTTGTATATGAGCACTTCTTTGTGTGCTGCATGCTTGTTTTAGGGTGGGAAGATGATGCTCCTTTAGAGGAAGGGCGGAATGTAGCATGGAAACTGGAGTTAGCTCTCACAGGGACTGGTCCGACGGCAGGTGTGTTGTAGCTGCAGCACAGCTGTGAACACTTCGCTCCCTCCTGGGTGAGCTCAGCCTGAAAGCACTGTGGCCAGTGGCACACAGGGTGTGTGCCCTGAGCTAATCAGCCTTGTTAGTCTTTAGCTGGCTGTGTGCTGGCAAACCTCAGACATATGTGGACACAGCAGCACTGGGGAACACAGTCTAGAGATACTGAAGCTGGAATTGTGAGCTTAGGCTTGGTGCCAGTCCTGGTAAACCTGAGTGAAGTTGCAAATGTCTCTGCACAGCCCTTGCCAACGCTCTGGGACTGTTATCAGTTCAAGCTCAGTGCTGCAGAGCTACAGCAAGGCAGTTCCAGTTCATTATACCTAGTCAATGAACTCTTGCAAAATCTAATCATGGAGATGCATGGCATGGAAGCACCCGTATGGCATAAAAACACCCATGTGGCTCTGCATCTGACTGTGCAGTCAGGAACCTCCGCTCTAACTCTGCAGCATATCCTGTAACATTTGAGATATTTAACTCAAACTTTCCCCAGATAAATACAGCGCTTCTTTTGCTTTTATCCAAAAAGGTTGATATTTTAAAAATGGACTGGAGCATTTGCTGACAATTTTATTTTTTCTCGCCCTTTATCCACTCTGCCTTCCTCTTTGAAGCTCAGTTTTGGGCACTTATGGCAGCAGCCTGTCCTGAGCAAATGTTACAATTATGAATGAATGTAGATTTTTCTTGTCACCTTTGCAAACCTCCTCTAGACCGAGCCCATTCATTGAAATAAGCACATTTATTGTTGTATGAATTTATTTTTCAAGTTGCCCAATTCATCTTTTTCCTGTTGGTTCAGTTCACATTAATCCAGGGGAACTTCTTGAACAGATATTTTTTGTGTCCCTCCCAGGTCTTGATCTTTGACCTCTCTGTGGTGCAATTGTCTTTCTTGTGTCTGTTGGCCTAAATTGCTGAAGTTAATGACATAAAGTTAGTTGTGATTTTAGTTGTGTGTGAAAATTTTCAAATTTGTTGCTGGAAATTTCAAACCATGCTAACTTAGTAGTGCTGGTCCATTTCCTTTTGCCAAAAGGGAGTTATGTGCAGAGTTGTCTTACTGTCGTCTTAAGTCTTACTGAACAGATGCTTATGCAGGTAGATATCTTTTAACTTTTAATGACAATAAATTAATAACATGGTGTCATTCTGTGTTTGGCAGCATGGTTGTGGTCAGTTATGTAAACATATCTTCCTTAAAGAAAATATGGCAGGAAGCACTTTCTTTTTAAAGAAAAAAATTTTTAATTGGCTTTGTAGCCTTGTCGGAAGTCAGCTCTAGCTTGTGATTACCCAATATAGTGTTCTTAATTGCTTGTGCTTTGCTGAACCTTCTGTTAATGCTTCTCAAAAGGTTATTTAATTGCAGTTATTTGGAATACTTCCTGTGATAATGTGATAATGTGATAATGAAGTTTAATTCCTTGTGAAATGGTACAATAGGCAGCTGTTGTCACAGATCCTTGTCTCCTACTGGTTTTGTAGTTCAGTTGCATTGAAGTCTTGGAGTCACTGCTCAACTATGCAGCCTTAAATATACCTGCGGTGCATCAGCTGTGAGCTGCCTTCCCAATTCACAGCCTCAGTCCTGGATGTTTTCACACTCAGCTCCTGTGGCATCCCAGGAGCACAGTTGGTGCTTAAAGGAAAGAGCTCTTGATGTATTGAAATCTAGACTTCATCAGTAAAGGAACAGTGGAATAATGTAACTTGAATGGATCTCTGGAGATCATCTGGTCCAAGCCCCCGCTCAGAGCAGGCCTAATTTAGCTTACCCAGGTCAACTCTTGCAGTAGAATTCCGGTTTTATTTGGGTGTTGCAGGCACGAGGTGTAATTCATAGTTTTTTCTAGCCTGGAGATGTCATATTCCAAGTTCAGTTTCAAAATGAAAAGCAACTTTCAAGAAGGCCCGCATTCTTTCCCTCCAGATTTTCCAGTTCTCTCTTTCCTTCTCAGAAGTGAGGTCAGAGGAGTCTGTGTCCTGGGACACAAAATCTCCCAAATATCCCAGTGCAAAAACACCTTTTTATCTGTTTCCAGGTGACAGCAAAGTGTCGGTTTCGAGCAGTCACCCCTTTTAGGGCAGATTATAATCCATAACCCTTTCCTCATCTGCGAAACTGCATGCCATGACAGTAAGCAAGACTAATCCCAGTGGGTAGAAGACTCCACATGAGCATCACTCTGAGTCCATCTCAGCGTGCTCTGAAAGGAGGCCTGGCATACCAGGGTGGTTGCTTTACTTTGCTGTTTTAGCAAGTTCTTCTCAGTCTTGCATGAAATTTCTTGCTTTTCATTTTTAGTCTGGATTGTGATTTTTCTGTCCAAGATGAATAGGACAAGTGAAGGGAAAATGGAAAATTATATGGTATTACAAACAGACTTTTGTACCTGTAAAATACTCAAAATCAAACGTAAATGTTTTCTTGGGGTTCTTTGTTCTTCATGCATGTTCCACTTCAGTGTGCATTTGAAATTAAATTACTTTTGAGAAGCAGATCCTGGAACAGTTACAATGAGGGGCATCAGAGATGTGACATTTTCAACTGCTTTAGTTCATCCCTGCCCATGGCTGTGATTTGAAATGTGTAATGTCCCTATTGCTTTACCTTCAACAGGTACTGGAAATAGTGTTTTTGGGGAAAAAGACAGATAGTGTATGGCAGCCTGCCTAAAACTTTCCTGCTTACACCTATCATGCTTGGTGTCATCTTGCCGTCACCTACTGTGAGGAAGTTAGCACCAGCCTGTGCATCTAGCAGATTCTGAAGGAAGGAGCCCAAAAGGAATTCCACCCCACTTGTGTGAAGCTGCTGCTGAATGGGTGATGGAGTTGGAACAAGTGTATAGGGTAGTTTCTGCATCCTCTGCATCGCTTTGTTTACACATGAACATGGGCTTTTCCAACACATGGCATCTTATGATGCAGGTGCTTCATGACAATATCAAAATGAGGAATTGGGTGTAAAAGGGAATTAAGGTGTTCGCTTCTTCTCGTTCCGTACCCGTTTTCCTCCCCTTTGATACCACGGTCTCTGAGGACTTCAAAACACCCTCTTGAAACACTTGCTAGTATCTCTCTGGATTTTTGTACAGGTTGTGTTTCAAGGCTTCCCCACACCTTTTCCAAACTCCTTTTCATAAAACACATGCCGGTGTCATTTCAGAGGACGAGAAAAGTCTGGAGGTTGGCATTTCTCAGAAGTTTTTGTTATTATTCCTTATTGCACTAGATCATGGTTTTTCTCTGGTAATTGTGCTAGGTGGGGGCACCAAGCCAAGACTTGAGAATTATAGCAAACCTTGCCCTGGGCGAGGAGTTTTACTTTTTTCTAGTGAAGCAGCTCCAGAATTTTATCATCTTCTGGGGACTTCCTCATCTGCTCTCTCCAAAAAAGAGCTTCTTCCTCTATACTTTACTATGTCAAGAGCTACCAGTGTGGTGCTAGTTGACTGACATCTGAATGAGGAACACTTTTGCATTAAGTATGTAGTAGAACAGTCTTTCAGTGGGGGTTCTTACCCATCTCTGTGCACAAAATCATGTTGGTAGTACAGAGTAGAATCTCTGTGGATGGTCACTTGACTTAAAGCAAGCGTAGTGCTCTATGGGTTGCTGTAGTGCTGCTGAAAGGATAGGATTTGGGTTTGGTACAAAATGAGCAACACAGGTTTCATTGTTTTATATTTTTTGTTATATATTTTGTTAGAAAGAGTACCTAGAAGATACCAGCTTGTGTCAATATCATAAAGGACTAAATTTTGATCCTGCTTTGAATGGAAAGTTGGACCAGATGGCAATGTTAAGGTTGAAAAGCACTTTTGGAGATTCTGGTTCAGTTGTTGGCTGACAAAATGTTAATACTAAAACAGGCTCACACATCTTACGCCTGAGGAGCAAGCTTGCTGTAAGAGGACCCTCTATGAGAGCCTCTCAAAAAGTAATGATTATTGGAAGCTAATAACTGTTCTTTGAGCAGCTATTAGGAGATGCTAATTTAAATACAGTTTCAACCTATGCTGATAAAACAATGGAAACTGGTAATGGATGTAAAACCTCTCAACTTCTAAGTTATTTATGTAACCTACAGCACTGTTGGTGTTATATGCAAGAATCTGCTGCATTTGTTTCTTCATTTGGTTTTTCATTTGCATTTCTAGCAGAGGTGGAGACTTCCTGGTAAAGATGACCTGACTGTAGTATTTTTCCTTCTCTGCAGGCGAATAAATGTAGGAACTCGCTTTCAAGCAGAAATCCCATCACTCCAAGACAGATCTCTGGCAGAAGCAGATGAACATAAAGCAGAGCTGGTGTGGCACCCGTGGGGTGACTTGGAAACCAACAAAGTCACCCAAGAGAATGGTAAGAAGGTGGAAGGCTGGTAAATAGGACAGAGTTGTCACAGTGGTTGTAGGGGTAACCACATATCTACTGTAGGCATAATTAAAAATCTTTTAGAGCTGCCAATCAAATGACATGTTTGAGTGGTCTTGAAAACAGTGTTAGGAGCAAAACTTGTTTGTCAGATTGCATGTATGGGGCAGGGAGAGGTTGGTCAGATTGGTTCTTTTAATTGTGGGAAAACTGGGGCCATTGTTTCTATCAGGCCAAGAGCAGCATTTTGCTCAGTGAAGCTTCCTCTTATTTTGTTAACATTTGAAAGCCACATACACTCAACTCCTGTATTTTTGAGGGATGTTCTAGACATAATTGTATTTCGAAAAAATCAAACTGTCGACAGAAGTCAGGATGAGGAAGCAGGAGTTGTGGTGGCTAGTAGCAGACTTGGGGTGCTGTCTGCTTTTGTTGCACGTGGGTTGTGGCCTGTATAAATCCTGACGGGAAGAGGAAGTGGGCAACCTTGGAAGAAATACTTCAAATGAGAGAGAAAAAAGGGTTTTGTGAAATGGAAATTCACAATATAAAGGTGGATTCAAGAAATGGCTGAGGTGAAGGGAGGTGGGAAGACATTTTAGGAGGGAGGAGATTTGCAAGAAACTCCATGTGTAAATAGTGCTGCATAACCTTGCAGTCTAATGAGTTCTGGGGTCCAAATTTGACCCAGATAAATTTGCAAGGACATTTAGCCTCTCTGAGTTTTACTTTCTGTTATGTCTAGTCCTCCTTCAAAGAGGTAATTAATCATGCAAATCCTGTAGGAAACTTCATTTTAATCTTCTTTTCTGAATTTTTTTTATACCCCTGTGGAAATAGTGGAAAACCTGCTAGCTGCTGCCTGTTCAAGCATTTTTCCTGGGGCTGGAACCAACCAGGAACTGGCACTGCATTTCTTACATGAAGAAAAGGGAAGCATTCTGGTGAGTCTGCCCAGCTGTTCACCTCAATGTGTTCAAAGATGTTAAGGAAGATCAGGTAACCTCTCATTCCTGAGAGGACTTTCAATGCATCTGGCTCCCACTGTTTGGTGTCCCTCGTATGTCCCTAAAGTGGATTCTGACTGATGTACAGTGCCATGTGCACTTACTGTCTTTTATATTTCCAACTTGGACATGTTTGGCCTTTTGGCAGACACACTGACAGTCTAGCACGGCAAGTGAGCCAAGGCTGCTAAATGAATCTTAAATGTTGTCTTCCTGGGAAGATTACCATGTTGAAAGGAAACATAAGAGGCTGGGGCTGAAAGCTGAGTCAGAGTGCAGTGTCTTGCTCCTCTTTGTTTTGGTAGATCAATTTGACTTCTCTGTCTGTGTCTATAGAACAGCTGTGATGCTAATTTTATATCAGTATTGTAAGACATGATGCACTTTCATTATTGCCCTTTGACACCCCTGAGAGGTAATATCAAAGAGCAGAGCAAACAGCAAAGCTTTGTCATCCTTTTATGGTTCTATGACTGATTTAACCTGGCATAAATCAGCCCTGTGGTCAGGAGTATCCCACACTTTTGCCTGGCTGCTTGTTTCCCATCCCCTGGCACTGACACTTGTGAGACTGCATGGACTTACATCGCAGGAGAGATCAAACAGAAAGCAGTTTTTGTGTGTATGTGTTAGGTTTCTGCCAGCCCACCATTGTGAGTGCTGTTGTTGGCATTAGGGAGGGACAGGACTGCCTCTGGCAGCAGGAGCTCCTTGTTCAGGTGGTTTAAACTGCCAGTGGAAGCACGATTCTGTTGTCTCCTTCCTGTAAAATTTGAAAGCTTTTCCGGTTTAAATGAAAGCTAAAAGGCAGCTTGAGAGGTGGGGTTTTTGTGTGTGTAATTTTTCAGTCACATGACTGCTGTTTTATTTTGAAATATTGCTTAGTCAAGTGAGATCAGATTACGATGACTCGGATGTGTAAGACAGGTATCATTTAGGGCAGCATTTTTGGATGTGTGTGTAATAGGCCTTTGGTTAATGAGAGGAAACTGATGCAAGGTCTCTATCTATGGAATTAGCTCTCTCCCAGTACCCTGGTGGTTGTGTCAATCCACAGATGTGAAGAGCTTCCAAGAATGTACCACTTGCCTGTGGTACCCAAGATTAGGTGTGTAGTCAAGAATGTGATTTTTAAAGTTGTCTCAAGTGGTAAACTGTGCTCTGGTTCTTTTCTGTTAGCTTGCCAAAGAAAAAAGAGGATTAACAATTGACTGATATTTGTTTTTATTACCCCAAACATTCAATTAATTCTTTTCCTTGTGTTTATCTAAGGGAGCTCTGACCAAACTGCTGTTGAAGAAGCCAGTGCGACCGCCTACCCACCCTTTGGCAGATTATCACTACACAGGTTCGTTAACCAGAACAACTCTGTTCTGCCTGCTTATCGTACAGGAATTTTTCCATCCTTTGGGGTACTCTGTTACATTACAAAAGAATTAAAAGACCAGTCCTTTCTTGCAACTCAAATGATGGCTTGCCAGAAATTTTGCTTGTGCAAATTTTGACACTTAAAATATAAGATACACTGCATCCTTCTGAACATGCGCATGTGTATTGGCATATGTATGAGTTCTGATTTCCTTTATGGGGAAAGGGAAGGCAATCCCTTGCACTAAGCCACAGAGAATGCAGAAAGATAGCCAGTATGCACAAGAAAGGCTGTGGTAGCCTTAGAGTCACAGCTTCTCTGGCATGAGTTTCCAGGGTGGAGTTAAGCAGGGATTTTATGGGAAATACTTTTCAAGCTTGCTAAAGAAGCCTCAGCCAAGTATGGATACCTGTTAGTGTTTCTGCAAAATTTAAATACCATAAACTGTCTTTGCAGTCTTGCACCTAATTAGAAAGTAGTCAGCCATGCAACACTGACTTCAGTGATCTAGAGTGACCCAAGCCACCTGAAAGACCTGATGTAAAGTGGGTAGAGAGACGTTTAATAGCTGGTGCTACAAAGCATAGAAATTACATCTCTTCATTATTACACATTCTGACTGTAGTTGCTGGCAAATATTACTTGAATAATATCTATAAGGAAGGAGGGGATTCAAAAATGTGTTTATTATTAGAGGCAAGGAATATTTGAGGAATACTGGAGATGTAGTAAATCTTCAAGTACAGATTGCTGCTGAAAGAGAAGATCCTGTTCTCCTGCCCCACCATTTCCCTACTATAAAATCTTATGACTGGGCCACCGCGATGTGTGTCACTTCACCTTGCTTGGGCAACATCTTAGTTCATCTAATTGAGTGGTTTTTGCAAGCTGAGCTGAGTTGACCTGTGATGATGAGCACTGGATCTAACATGAAGTGTTGAGAGGAAAGCTGAGGTAGAGCAGTAAGGGAGGAGTCAACAGCAGTCTGCAGTTTTGCTGTAGTAGGTTCCAGGAGAGACTGCACCCTTACATGTGTTTATTGGTCTTATTTAAGGCAAACATGGAGAAAAGGTATGTAGAAGAGTAAACATTTGAAATTGTATGGGCTTACATTACAACTTATTTTTACTTGCAGGATCAGACAAGTGGAAGGTTGCTGAAAAAAAGCTATTCAACAAAGGCATTGCAATCTACAAGAAAGACTTTTTCTTGGTCCAAAAGCTTGTAAGTTACTTTTTTTGTTTGCTTGTTTTTCATTACAGCAGTGATACATTTTTACATGTTTGTTGAACATTTAATACAGGTAGTTCAGTCTTGATTTTTCTGAAACCTCAGTTTTAAGCATTAGGTCCTGCACTCAAAAGATTTCAGAGAAATGTCATCATCCAGCCCAGCATAAAATCTCACCAGAAAGCTAGAACAATAATGTTTGTTTTGCTGTTGTTGTTTACTTAACCCTGGTACTTAAACTGCATTACTTCCATTAGTCCATGCAGCAAATATCTCCTCTGCAGAGCACATTTATAGAGCACTGGCAGTGTTTGGCTTAAATGGCTTGTTGATAAAACCAAAAAGAAATACATCTTTGCCTCTGATGGAGAGGACCAAAGAAGGATATGTGAATGAAGCATCCTTTAGATCTCTCTTTCCAGTTTTGTGACAATGATAGTAAAAATAGTCACTCACATATTTTGATGAGGTATGACATGTCACCAAGGGGGAAGTCACTGAAGGACAGTGCAAAACCAGGAGCTACATACATATTTCCTGAATAAATTCCTCAAAGGCATTTAAGTTGCAAAAGCTCAGAAGCTAAGAATATTTTCCAAAACTTTCAGAAAAATCACTGATGCAGAATATGTAGATGGTCACAAGTCCGTGATGATAATTGTCTACCACCATATGCCTATGAAATGCACGTGGCCAAAACGGGAAAGGGCTGCAAACCTTCACTTCCATTTTTGGATTGGTATTCTGGTCTGGTCTTCTCTGGAGCGCTGCTGGAAAATGAAGCTCCCCCATAAAACTGAGAGGCTGCTGTCAAGCCTGATAGCTCAATTGGAACATTTCAGAGGCTAAGAGGTGCATTAAGCTTAAAAAGTTCCAGCTTCTGTCACCTTTACATTAACCAGCTTTTCTTTGGAAAGTTTGTCCTCTAGTTCTCAGTGAATAACTATGGCAGTAGGGGATGGGCTGTGGGATGAGGCGGACATGACACAGAAAAGGAGAGTTGAACAGCAGCTGTGGTGGAATGGAGACTACTAAGGAAAGAAAATACGAAGTGTATTTATTTCTCCCCTAGTAATTACTTATAAGTCTTCTTAAAATCATGTAATTCATTGGACTTCCATGTTTTTTAAACAACAGATAAAAACCAAAACAGTGGCTCAGTGTGTGGAATTCTACTACACATACAAGAAACAGGTGAAAATTGGTCGGAATGGGACCTTAATCTTTGGGGACATTGATGGTGCTAATGAGAGATCTATGAAAGATGAAGCTGAAGTTGACATCAAAGTAAGTAATTTCCTAAATTTCTCTCACCTCTTTTGGGCTGTGGTTTGAAGTCTTGTGTGCTGTCTCATTTACTGGTCAAATCAAAAGCACAAGCAACCTGGCTTCTCCACAGGAGTCCAGACTCACAAACTTGTGTCCTGTGTCACATAATGATATTTACTTACAGACATCAAAATTAACAGTTCCTTTATCTTCTGGTAAAGAGTTCCCATAGGTTTGCACGTGTTCTTCCTCTCAGAAGGGACATCTTCAGTGAGGAACAGGGGCATGTGGAGGAGGAGGAGGAAGAGGAGGAAGAAGAGGAGGCAGAGGAAGGGTTGGATAGCAGAAAGAGGAGCGCAGATGCTCTGAAAGATGAACAGACACTACAAGATGGTGTAAGAGTAAGTGCTGCATTGTGCATGTTGTGCTTTCTATGCCACCTTCACTCTGCAAATGGTTTAGAAAACAGGTGGGCAGTTCCAGATGCAAAAAGTTTCCATCTCTAACTTTTTCCAGAGCAAGAGATTGGGCTGAGGTAGCTCAGAGTGTTACTGTCAACCCGACTGTGTGCTGTGATGGGAGAACTGGGATGTGTAAGGTGGAAAAATGCAATGTACACTTCGTGGCTGGTGCACACAGAGGGCCATGATGAGAAATGTCCTTAAAATAGCTTGAAGACTTTCTCATTAAATAAAACCTTTGTCTGGATAAGTGAAGCACAGGAGCTCAGCCACTATCTTCCTTCTGACGGTGGGTTTAAGTGTCACTTTGCCTCAACTCTTCTCCTCTTTGCAAAGGCCAGCGACACCAGTATGAGGAGTCATGAGGCAATTGTCACAGGCAGAGTTGGGAGAAAGCCAAGGGAGACAACAGTGAAGCCTCGAAAGCCTATTACTGCTCCAGTGCAGAGGAAGAAGAGGAAACAGAAGATAAAATCAGATGCTACCAGTAAAATACAAAACACAGAAAACACATTTCCATGTAAAAAATGTGGCAGGTAAGACCAACTCTTCTTCCAGCAATAGTCACAGAATCACAGGTCATCTCCTGTGTCAGCTTTTTCTCAAATGAGCTTTCTGTCTTTCTATATAGGCCATAGACATTGGCAATAACTTTAATGACTTACTGCCCCACTAATACTTGCAAATTAAGGCTTGTTTTTCCTCAAATGGCATGAGACACGACCTACATTTCAACTGTGTACAGTATTTGGTGTTAAGCTGCACTTTCAGGCAGCTGCTTTATTGGCCCTCTGTAATGCTCACATTTTTGTAATGAGAAGTTTCTATGTATTTGTTAGATCACGTATAAAGAACATGGTGTAGACTTAAGAACAGTGGTGTAGAAACACTAGACACCACCATCATTATAAAAGCAGCTCTTAGGCCAGTAGGTGCATAGTTCATCTGGTTAAATTTGCATCTGTCTTTGGTGGATGTCGAATATATTTGTATTTCCTGCCACCGTTTTAGTAGTTTTTGTAGGTTTGTTGCCAACAGAATCATAACTGTCATGAAAATTCAGTTCCCTACATAAGTTGCTTACTCTTAAAACGACAGGACAAGCAGACAAGGATTCTTAATGGTGTCTGAACTTCACTTGTGGCACTTGATGCAAAATCCAAATAGTTAATGGTGGAGGGTGGAGGAGCAGATCACAGAAATGTAGAGTCAGAAGGAAAAAGCTCAAGTGTTTTGAGCTGAGTGGACAAGGCTCAGAAGTGGCATTGGGCCATCATTTGCCTCCATGCTGATTGTATTGTTGCAGCACAGGGGTACGCCTGAAAACCAGGGCCCTGTTGTGTTAAGCAGCATGTGCATAATCCAGATACCAGCACTGCCCCTCTGAACTGAGAGCTGCATGAGAAATGGCCACAGTAAGAAATGAAGTGAGTGGTTTGAGGGTGCTCAGGATCTCCTGCTGTAGCATTGCACCTCGCACTGGTGCACACTGAGTGGTGTTTGCTGTAGATGCTCTATCGCGGTGCCAGCGGGGGTTCCGGAGCTGAAGCTCGCAAACTCGAGGCCAGAGCAGCAGGAGCTCTTCTGGAGAAGTGATGAAGGAGGCCATAGGAGGGGCCCGTGCTAATGTCCATGTGTGCCTTCCTCAGGGTGTTCTACAAGGTGAAGAGCCGCAGTGCTCACATGAAGAGCCACGCGGAGCAGGAGAAGAAGGCGGCCGCGCTGAAGCAGCAGGAGAAGGAGGCAGCAGCAGCAGCAGCCCGCAGCCAGGCCCAGCAGGAGGAGAGCAGTGACAGTGGGAGCAGCAGCAGTGGGAGCAGCAGTGCCAGCTCGGATGAAGACGGAGAAATATAGCAGCAGACCAGAAATGGAGGGAGTAGCAAGGCTGGACCCAACCTCCCTCTCAGTGGTCTCACCTTTTTTTGCTTGCACTTTTCTTACCTGAACCATCAGGTTTTGGTTTCAGTGCTGCCATTTCCTCATGCCACATGTTCCACTTCTCCTTGCCAGTACTGACCAAGCCAGAATGGTGGATAACTAGATTCGTTTCAACTTGGATTTTTTTTTTTAAGACTAATAAGATTTCTATTCTATTTATAATGATATCCGAGGTACATAATAGAACAATGTCACCTGCAGTGGAAGTAAGTTCTCTCAGGTCAGTCAGACCTTTGTTTTTGTTCTTGTCAGGAATCATGGTAGTGGGACTCTTGGATATAAAGGTTTCCAGACTGGAGCAAGAAAATGAAGCTCTACTCTGAGCTAAGTGTATCTAGTTACTGTGACACTGGTGATTTCTAGTTGTTTCCTTTCTCAGCAAGTTCTTCCTTTTACGCTTTCCTGCCTTTCTTTCTGAGCAGTTATTCAGGCAGACAACAAGTTTTGTGGAAAGATGGTGTGCACTTTTGACCTGTATTTCACAAAAATGAAAAGTGGGATGAGCAAGACACTCTTCTTCCTTTTGAGAGGAAGTTTTATTTTTCAAATGGAAGCCAGAGGTCATTTATCGTATGGCATTAAGAATGTAGCAATGGATACAAAAATATCCTGTGGGATTAGAGTAGCCACAGACCTTGAAGGTTGTCTCATCTTAGAAAACAAAATAATCAGCCTTCAATTAACTTTAAGGAGTCTGGGCTTCACGAGTGCAATTTGAAATGAAAACTGCTGGGTTTGAATTTGCATAAATGGGAGCAAATTTATTTAGTGAAAATGAACCCAGATCTTCTTGTGTGCTGGATTGTGTGCACCTCAGAAATGGGAGGAATGGACTCTCATCTCCAGCAGTGATCCATCTGTGAATGTTTTTACCTCTCAATATCCTCTTCCATCTTGTAGCAGCCCTTATTTACTCCTTGAAATTGCCATCATCAAGCTTTTATGGCGGGGCCCTAGTTTCCCAGACAGTTGCTGTCAGACAGTATGTACAGGAGAAGCTCGTCACCTACTTGCACACCAGTGGCTGGGCAGTGCTGCCTGCAGGGCTGTCCTGATATGAGCTGTGCTCTTTGCTGAAAGGCTGACTCTTCCTTCAGAACTGACACAGGCTAGTAGCCCAAAAAGTCTAGCCACTAAAAGCTGCTGGTGAAAGAGAGTTAAGAAGAAGTGGCCCAGGTGACAGACGTTAGATTTGCGCAGGATTGTTCTGTACATCTTTATAGCCACATCTATCATTATTTTGTAAGGATGCAGAGAATCACTTGTGCTTCATGGCCAGCTGGTCCCAGACTGTAGCCTGGCTGCCCGGTTCCCTCCTTCCATCCAGTCCTTAGGAGCAGCACTGATCCCCAGCTTCTCGGGTGCTGGCACTGTGTGAGACTAGACCGTACTGAACGAGCTGATCGCTCCTGTCTTCTGCAGCAGGGATCCAAGAGATGTTGTTGGGTGTGAACTACAGAGTGTGCCTGACTGGCAGATTTTTTTTTTTTTAATCTTAACCCTTCCAGCTGCTAGGTAAATTCCTGGTTAACTGTGGAAAAAGGCTCTAACTCCAGCATGTCATCTGTCAGTCTTCTTGCCCTGTAGTTTTATGCAATCATGATGGCTTCACTGTTTTTTTGGGAGGCTGTGTATTGTATGTTTGCTTTGACATATCTATGCCTTTGCATAGAATCCTTTTTCTGAATAGCAGAAACAGTTATTACTCTTACAAAATCAGGAGGAATATCATTAAGGACTGCACTCTTTGCAAAGTTGACACTTTCACCTGTAAGTGTTCAATTTTCTGTCAGGATTGTATTTTTCATTCCTATCAAAACTAGGGTTCCTTTCAGCATTTGGATGACTGTTCCTACATTGAATGGGTCTTGTTGACTAACGAAGAAGTACATGGCATATCATGAACGGTTAAAATCATTCAAAAACTGCAAAGAACTAAAAGATGCTTCTTTAAAAAGAAGCTTAAGCAAATCAGTCTTCCTCTTAAGGGTTTCAGTGTTGATTGTTATCTTTTCTTCTTTTATAAATTGGAGAAAATGCTTGTCTGCCATTATCTTAGGGCCCTTGGAGAGAACAGAAGCTTTAGCACACTGTGTCAGGAGGAACAGTAAGTGAAGCAACTGCAAGCATTATCACAGTCTTCCAAAGGCCAGATCTTTCACTGATTCTCCCTATTTTAGGAAACTGATATAATTTTTCCTCTTGTCAAGGACAAGCCATTGAGGTGCTGATTAGAACAAATCAGAGATTTTCTTTACTTGCATAAAAATGTTGTGTATATTATGCACTGATTCCAGTACTGGTTGTTTCTCTCCCACCTTGCTGCAGTATAAGTAGAACAGAACAGGAAAACCGGACACAGTCAGTCACTGGAAGAAAATCAGAAAAGGGCTTTTTCTGAGGATAACCTCTGTAACAGCTGTGGGTTAGCAGGGCCGACCACAAACAGGTAAATGTGCCAAGTAAGTGGCATCAAGTTGGAATGTTTCTGAGCATATTTCCAAATTGCTAGTAGCCACCAGAGGACTTATTTTCTGGCATGGTAGTAAGTAAAACAGCTCCTCCAAGTGTCATCTTAAAAGACAAACAAGCAAACCAAGCCTGCTGCCCACTGGCTTACGGGAGGAGTTTGGAATTGATCCTGCATTTTAATTAGATCTTGCCTATTAGCAGAAGTTGGCAGAGAATAGTTTCTTAAAAAAACCAAAACCCAAACAATCAACCCCCAATTTCTGTGGACAAGGCATTTATATGGAATTTGTCTAATCTGGAATGAGCTATGTTCCTACTCTTAGTGGGGGAAAAATAACTCGAGTGGCTGTTTACTGCAGCACAGTGTTAATTTAAGTTTGTGTTATTCCAGTTAAGATTTTAAAAAATCCACCCCAAACAAACAAAATTCTTGTCAGTGTTCTTTTGAGATGTTTGTTTTAAAGCTCCATACTTATTATTTTCCATCGTTTAAAGGCCTATTGATTGATCCCCATTTAGTGTAAGGGTTTGCTGCTAATTTAGAAAACAGGCAGTAAAAAGCCATTAATTTGAACAAGGTGTCTCTTTGCATTAGCTCTTTTATATGGGAACAAATATAAGATCTATAGAATGCAATTCTGTGAATGTGTACTGATAGATTTGCCTTTTACAGTGCAAGATCAGGCTTCAGGTGGTCATATACCCAGTAGTCAGATGGCTGTATTTCAAACCATTACCTGCTTGAGTCTTGATGCCAGCACTGGGCATCACGGAGATGCAGCAACAGGTCACGTTTGCCCTGATCATGTACTTCTGCCTGTGCTTCTGCCTGCCCTTTACAGATAGATTCAGTCTTTCGGGTTTGTGATCTGCATGGGATAGCATCTGAGTTTTGTAAGACTATGTGTATGTAATTACTAGATAGATGCATGCACTTGTGATGCATATCTGATATAGCTGCAGGTGTTTTGCAGTCTAGCTGCAAGAACCACTCTGCATTTTAATTTATTTGATGTTTGTTCTTTTACTGATACAGGTGATGGTATCAGAGAGAACTTGGCTCTGTAAATTGAAGGCCTACAGAATTTCACTCAGCTGTGCAGGACCATGGCATTTTGCTAGCTAGAAACAGGTAGGGATGTAGCTGCTTAAAGGAAGGGCAAAGATAGAAATTCAAGAGCTTAAAGGTAACTCATCTATTAAACCCATTGTAGACAATGTCCAAATTAACTAAAAATACTCTCTGATTTATCAAACTGAGGTTTTTGGTCATTTTTATCATTGCAACAAGTGTAGATTAAAATCAACATTCAAAAAAAGTTTCTCTTAAATCACAAACATGAGCTTTCTCACTCTCAGCAGTTACACACTTCTTAATTCTCTTTCAGGCAGTGGACTAGAAGGTTCCTACAGATACATACTGTATTTTAAAGAAATGGGAGTAGGAAGGACTGTAGCCATAGGAGTCTTGTCTGCTTTCATACAATGGCACATTTAGTCCAATGCTTACCAGAAACCTTATTCTAATCCACATTTTCCCACACAAACTTTCTCTCTGCTTTATCTTCTGATGTATGTCTCAAAGTTTATAAAGCTTTAAAGAGACAGGGAAGCGAGTNGGGGGGGAGTTTCTATGTAAATTCATCACTTGGGTTCAGCTGCTTTACTTTCCCTCTTTCTCTCCCGTGTCATATGTTAGGAAGACACAAACTTTGAATCCCAAGCTGTCTAAGGATCTTTCTTTCCAAGACTAAGATTCCACTGACAGCTGAGCCTGAAAAAACCCTTAACTTCTCCCAATTAGAAGACAACATATATTTTTATAGAAATGTAATTGTGTATTTTAAAAAAGTTTCCTGCAGCTTCTCCATACGTATTTTCCCCCTTGTAGTTCAGATTTGATATAAACTTTTTTTTGTGTTCCTTCTTTTTATGTTCTGTTTTTAAATTTGTAGTCAAAGCTTTGGTGTACTGTACAGGAGCAGTCAGCCTTTGTAATTACTGTATAAATGCTTTATAATAAAGTATATTACTTTTATTTTAACAAGTGAGCAGACACTTCCTTTTGTGTGTCTGCTGCCTAGGGCACCTTTTAAAAGACTGTTACATGTTTAAAATGTACATATATAAATATATTTACCTGTTGCTGTACAGTTGTGATAGACTGGACTGAATTTATTTTTTGTGTGCTTTTTTATAAAATATTAATACACTAAAGGAAATCTTGCTGATGTGATTGTAATGTACTATGTAACTTATTTACTTAATATCCTCTATATATCTAAAAAACCTTTTATTAAATGAGGTTTAAAAAATAGTTTCTTAGCTGAGTTTTTTGAAGGTATGAGGGAGTGGCCGGGGGCTTGTGCGGCCTGTGGTGCACAGGAGGCTGTCACGAGTCCTTCTGGCTGGTCTGCTCTCTCTTCGTACTCGCCTGTGTTTTCCACAGCAGTCCCCGAGGCTGTTTCTCACCTCTCCCCTGAGACACAAGCCTGCAATGTGTTTTATGTCTTACATCCAAGAAAGTAACTGGCACATGTGGCCGTAGGAGACCAGAGAAATCTGCAGCTCCGCTGCTTTACGGAAGTGTTGATGGGATGTGTGCCCCACTCCAAGCCCAGCACCCTCCCAGAAAGCCAGAAACAACCTTGACAATGTGCTAGGAGCTCCTGGGGAATAGTTCTAGGTCTGCTGTGCTGTAAATAAGGCCGGTGGGATCCTGACACTACCTGAAACAACTACAAAGGCATCATGGAGTAACTCAGTACTTGAGGGGCCTGCATCAGATGTGAATTCTGGGATGGCTTCAGTTGTACATCATATTGTATCACACTTCTCAGTGACAAAGTTTGACAAAGCTTTTTGTAAATACTGTCTTAAAGGCACTAACCTGTTACCTGAATCTAAGGGGGGGAAGGGGTTTTAACAGGTTTTGTTACACAGTATGTATTTTGTTTCTTCTGGCAGCAGCTGTATCTCCTGCTGTGGATTTTAAATATGCTTCCATCCATCCTCAGAACCTCTTCCTTCTGTTTTGGTACTTAACCTTTCAGTTAACTAGGCTACACAGGTGTTCTCACACCTATGGGCATCATGTCTTTAAAAGCTACAAATGCTACATAAAGCAGATGGCAGAAATGTGTATCAGTGCCTGACTGGTCTCCTGTGAGATTGCACTTAGGATCTAAGGCAGCACACCTGTTAATTTATGCTGACCTTTTCATTTCAATATGCTTGGCAAAGCTGGCAGGAGAAAGACTCAGCCCAAGACATGAAAACACTAATTTTTTCAGCTCAGTGTAGAAGTCCTTGCCTTAGTTTTGTGCTGTGCCTGTGGCAGTTGATCAGCAATAGCGTTTGGAGAAAGAAGTATTTTGCTTGGTGTGAAGAGACAGGGAAGAGCGAAGCCTTCACTTGAGGTAAAAGACCAGGACTTTAAGGCTTTAAGTCATGCATTTGCTTCCCTGTCAAAGCCAGCTGGCAAAAGTGCTGATGTTTAGCACTTTGCACTAAAACTGAGGCTGTGCAAACAACCCTTGGACAATCAAAAAACCCACACATTTTGAGCAATTTGGGTTCGATCTTTTTTTAACTGCTGGATCTAAGCCCAAGCTTCTGGAAGTTATTTCAGCTACTGAAAGAAACCTTATAAAGCATTTTAGTGATTGGTAAGCTTTGAGTTAGTGGTACTGTGAGGAGTGTTGCAGTAACTCCCTATATGTTTTCTAAATAGCATTACAACCATCACTGTAGGATGCTGCTCTTGCCATTATTGAGACCAACTGCTGTGGGCTGTGGGGTAGGAAGAGTTTTCTTTATATCAGAGTTTTGAAATTACATTTCAGTGACATGGTCTACTGAAGGCTAAAGTTTCTATTAGAGAAGCTTATGAATCAGTTAGTGTTCCCCTGTCTGGGTTTAATGGAACTGATTGTATATTACTGTTAACAGAATTTAAATTCGAAGTGAATTAGTAATTTTGTACTGAAGAAAGACCAGCCATTTCTCTAACTTATCTGGATTTTTTTTTCCCCATATAGCAGTAGTAGACTTTTCTTTTAGGACCTAAGGACAAATTCTGACAACCAATGTCTTAAAAGACTGAAAAATATTTATGTATCAGATGACAACAATCACAATATATCAGCATTTTTAAAGCCTTAAGTGATTTTCTATTCTAAAATATAGAGGCAATAAGGAACAGCATTTACATGCTATCATACTATAAATACATTGCTTCCTGAGCAGCTAGGAAAGTTTAATGAGAACAAAATTTAGTTTCCAAATACTCTTCACAAGCTGAACTATTTCATTACACATCAGCCAAAGACATTTGTATAAAACAAGATTATATTATTTTTGAACAAGTTTCACAGAATAACATTTATAAACATAGACCTAAATAATTTAAACACAGCAAATTTAACAGCTTTTCATGCTACAAAATTACTGTATACAAAAGATTGCCAAAGGGGATGTTAAAAGTGCTCTCTTGCTTGGAATTTTTTCTAGATGAGCCTGCTTCTAGTGTAACCTGAGTCATCTGCTGGTTCTCAGGCCTCTTCTGTCATTTTTCCATCAGCTCTCAATAATCACTGCATACATCAGCTCTTTGAATACAGGTGAGCGTGCCAACAAGCAAGCAAAAAACCTAGCTAGTTCCTACCACTAATTTAATTTTAGGCTATTTCTCTAAGGAATAAAGTGGATGCTCGTCCTCCGTAACTTCACTGGGAAAAGCAGAATTCCACATGGCTTGCACATTTTACATGGGTGCTCTTTTCATCCATGAATAATAGTGTGCTTACTACTTCACTGGATGTGGTGTGATGGGGAAGAGCAAAGTGTACAAGTGAAGGCCAGGCCTTCCAGCATCTCACTGCAATGGCCCTGTGGGTGCACAGGCCAAGTGTCACTGTCACCGTAAACATCGGGTAGCACCACCAATATGCAAACCAGCTGTTTTAATTCTACCACCTCTCTATGTCTTCCACCACATCCAGTGCATAATTTTAAAGTGCAAATTTAAAAATGTAGGGAAACTTTACTTTGGAGGAGAAAAAGTTTGGGGGCGCTGGTTTGTTCTTGAGAGTAATCATGACTCATTAGGCAAAGCAAGGTTAAGTAAGCTACCAGCTTTGAGACAAAGTATCTCCTGATAAACAAAAGCCACAGTTAATTCTTTTCTTACTGTATTGTTTCAATAAGACTGACACATAGTTTTTATCAGAAGGGTTTTAAATTATATGCTAAGACTGGATGCTCCCTTCCTTCAATAATGATTTTTTTCCCTTTTTTGTTGGTATTTATAATGCAGCCTCCAAAGAAAAGAGATAGGGAATTTGTGCCATTCCATCTCAGGGAAGCACCAATGCCAGTGGGCCACACAATACACCCTGCTCTACCACCACCGACTATAGTTTTGGACTGATTCCCATAGATGTAGCCTCTACTGATCACTTACAAGAGCCAGGAACTGCTCTTATCCATCACAAGTTGTCAATGGATCTGTGTTTCATTTCAATCATTACAACACAGTCAGAACACTAAGTTTCTATACTGCTCTCAGAATGCCCCATAATAGCCAAAGTGTAGAGTATTTGCTGTATCTAACACGACCTACAGAAATGTGCAGACTTAGGCCATATTTAGATGTTAAAGAATTAACCAGCAGGATTACTTGGCATTGGACTGTGCTCATCACTGCTTTTTTCTCCTGTCACAATCATGTGTGGAGCTAACCCAGCCATACACACTTCAACCACTTTTCTTTGCGGCCAAGCACTAGGAGAAGAGCACCACGTGGTCTATCCTGAAAACATCTCCAAACACAGAGAGGAATTTGGCATTTCTGCTTGTTGGGTGTTGCAGTGCGCAACCAGGACCTTGACAGCGGCGGCACCGCCCGAGATGGTGTCAGGCTCGGCAGATGGTACGGCGAGGAAGGAGGAGACGAAAGAGGCAGGAGCGGCTCTTCGGGGATGGCATGAAGGTTTATTTCATGAGGAGCCGAGGTTCCAGGAAGACAGGGAGGCAGGGAAGGGAGAACCTCGGTGGCAGGGAGGCGAAGATCCCAGAGCAGGGCTGTGCAACATAATATATACAGGAGCGAGAGGGAGGAGACACATACAATGCAACCAATGGGGATAGTCCAAAGGGGTGGTACAAAGGTGGGAAGACATGGCAACAACCAATGAATACAAACTGAGGGCGGAGACAGGGATAACAGACACATAACTGAAGGCGGGAAGGTTTCCCGGGCGTGGGAAGGTTTGGCGGGGAATGATGGATTGTGGGAAGGAGAAGGGTGAGGAAACGCCATCTTAGGGAAAGGGAATGGCGCACCACCACAGTTGGGAACATTCAGAAGGCAAGTTTTGAGTCAGTCAAGCTCTGGCTCACACGAGCCACACTTTAACTACAGTCGTCAAGGGCACAGCCAATCTCCTGTGGGCCCCCCAGCAGATGGGGCCAGCAGGGCCCAAGTGTGCCATGGGCTCTGTACTGCCTGAGCACACCCACCTTGCCAAGCATGGTTGGCTGAAGTGAACAGAGTGGCTTGGCTTCAAAACACGTATGAAATGGCTGCTGACTGTAGACACTCTCCTCTCCACGGCGCTTCTTGGTCAATGCTGCCTTTACTCATGATAAAGCTAGGAGAATGCTTCTAAAGAAATAGTGAACAAAAATGACGTTGTCTAAATCCAGTGAACTAGTTAACTAGGAAAGTAGTTTCTGGTGAAGAGAACAGCTGCCTGGAAATAGCTTGTGCTGGGTGAAGAATGTCCAGAGTTTTTGCCATTGTGCTCTTGACCTTACTTTTAGTAACGGATCTGAATCAAACTCAAACCTCTTCAGCAAATGCAAATTTAAATTGGAATGCCTTAGAATTCCTCTAATAATCACAGATTAAGTAGCAATATATTGAAACTAAACTGTGATTGTCTTATAATCATCTACTTCACAGTGTTCACTTAGAAACTGATTAGAGAGAATCTTCTACTACAATTATACCTGGAGTTTGAGATCGGTACCATTGTTGCCTGGGCCAATTCTACCATTTCATCTCTGAGCTTGACTTCCAGGATTTCAACTCCTGCCACACCTTCATGAACAAAATAATTTAGAGTGGCATTCTGCCTCCATCCCTTCTATGCCTGGGCTGGAACCAGCAGATACACTTGTTGCCACTTTAATTTAAACAAAGATGGTACCACAAATTAGAAGAAAAGCTTGTTAAAAAGCCAAAAAGGAACATCACAAAGAATCTACTCAGGTGACTCCATCTATCCTTCAAAGAGAAGAAGAAAAACCACACTATTGGCATCCCACGGTGCAATCAGGTATGTTTGCATCATTGCTCAATGCTTTTCACTAGAAATAGCCACATAAGGGGGCTTTACTAAAACTGGTTACCCTGCAATATAGCACATTCAGTACCTCTTCAATCCTTTTTTTACCAATGTCCTCATCTCATCTCATCTCATCTCATCTCATCTCATCTCATCTCATCTCATCTCATCTCATCTTCCCCACTAACTACATATACTTTCTCTCACTGCTTATACCTGTGCCTTCACAAAAAATGAGTATCCCCAAAGCCAAAATTTTCTGTCCTTGAGCCCAGGTCTTCTGTTTGCTGTTAGTTTCTCTGTTACTATCAGCCTACTTAGCTATAGGAAGATTCCAGAGCTGAGAAGGATTGTGTCCACCAGTGACCCAATCCAAAGCCAGAAACCAGCTGTAGGCTAATAGGCCACATAATCCAATCTAAAGTAATTTCTTAGTAAGAGACAAAACCCAAAGTTAGCAGGTATTTTAGTCTTACTGAAACCATGCAAAGAATTCCCATTGCCTCTTAAAAATAAATAAATATATAAGTTATACATGGCCTTCTATGCAATGCAGTTGAGTTCCAATGTGAGAAGCCCATTTCAAGACTTAAGGCCAGGAACAAGCGCTCATTTGACCAACACCTTTTTGTGCGTACATCTGCAACTACTGGGCCTGTTTGGCATAACACTTCAAGCAATGAAAAGGCAAACTCACATAGTAAAAATATTGAGAAAGTCCCATGACAAAATTAAACATAACAAAGCTTGTCAGGTGTCTCTAAACCACAAAATTGTTCTTTCGGCCTCAGAGTTTCCAATTCAATGTTGGCCAGCAGCACCAAATGAGCTAAAATGGTTCTCTTATAACCTAAGAGTGAACAACAAGCACCACTAATTAGGAATTAAAAATAGCTATGTATTAACTTAAATAAAGATCTCTTGCTAGCCAAACAGCAGGTAAACTCAGCTCCACTAGTCTCTACAGAAGGTGTCATAAGCTTGACAAAACCAGTGTGACCAATTCTTGGTAACTAACTCTTTGGGTGAGAGACTGTGGAGATAAGCTGGTCTTTTAAAAACTGCCCAAAGATTTTCTTCAAAACAAATACTTTTATAAAAGTTTATGTGCCAAGCTATCTGGAGTTACTTTAATAATTTAATACCCAACAAGAAAGTGTCATCAGTTTGCTCCTTCTGCTCCTTCTCCTCCTTCTGCTCCTTCTTCCTCTTCTTCTTTAACAACTAGAGTACCTAGAAAAATAAAAAAAAAAGGAGGAAAAGAAGAGGAAGACATAGCTAATAATTATCTACCTGAAAGCTTATCTGTCATGTTGGAAAGAGTCAAGAGGTGTATTTCCTGCCTGTTTCTAACCAACATGAACTTCTGCATACTTCAGCTGGTCTTAACTAGAAAAGCCTTCAACTGATGAGCTCCTCTGTTGGATGTTTTCCCAACTTCTTGGGTAACAGGGAATAAAAAGGTACTAAAGTATGGTCTGCAAAGATCAGCCTCACTTGGTCTTCGGGAGATGCACCAAGTCAGTTCAACTGCTAACAACCAACCAGAACATCACCCTTCTCTTGTGGGGCCCCGACTTTGTGCTGCCTTTTCCAGGACATATATGCCCAAGTTTTAGTGTGGTTAGTAAATTTAACCTTATACTACCAAGGGTACTTTTTGCCCACAAATATGTGCCCTATTCCATTTTGGTTTATGTTCAAAACTTTTCCTACTACAACAGCAAATGGACCACTGCAGGCCATCTTTCCTAGCAGTGCAATTCTCGCATCAGGCTTCCACTTCATAATAATTTTTTTTACTGCAATTGATCTGGTTTTAGATAGAATCTGGTAATAGATTTCCCATCCACTGCTCCCTGTAACGAAGCTGTCTCCTCTTGTTGACATCCCTCCACTCTTCCCTTCCCTGCTGCTGTTCTGATTCTTTGTTAGTGTTAGCAGTCCTGCTCTCCCCTTTGTTGCTTTAGTAAACAGGGGATAATAGTGAACAGCTAACATCTTCATTCGCTGGAATTAACATATTTAAAAACAGATTTCAAAATTATCTAATTTTTAAGTCACTAAACGGTTGAATATCTTTTCATATCAGTGTCTCAAACAGGAGAGGAGAGCTCACAAATTGAGGCTTACTGCAATAATGGAGGGGGATATTGAGGCATTTAGGAAATTTGCATGCAGTTTTGAAAATTTCCCCTTGCATCAAAAGCAAACCAGAGCATATCCCTGTCTATCCCCATTCTCTCATGTCACCTCTTTTGTTGGGAAAACTGTAATTCAACTTGGCAGATGAAAGCCTTGTTAACTTACTTATTGCTAAATCTTTCAGTTCCCTATTCGGTATTTGATAAAACTACTTGGGTAACTACAGAATAATGCCCAACTGTTGGTTACAAGACCACTTGGATTTAACACTCCAAAATCCATCACACACTGCGTCCAAGATCTCAGTAACTACTTTGGAAAAACTCCAAAGAGGAGGGAGAAATATTAATTTCATGGGCACACAAATGAATCTCTGAGGTTATGATTCATTTCCCTGTGGTTGTCTTTATATTAAGCTTTTAACTCACCCCGACTGCCTCACGCCCCAAACTCACCATCCAGCTTTTTCAGGTTGGGTACCCGTTTGGTTGCTTCTTCAATCCAACTGTTCTGATCAGCGGCATATTTCTCTTGTAGTGGATTGCCCACAAACACCAGCTCCTCTAGTACTGGCAGCTCTGCCAGTCTCACAAACTCTGCTGCAACCATAAAGGTGAAAACAACAGCCAGGTTGTGGAACACTGAAAGTACGTCTGCACCACACATTCCTTTCAAACTCAGTGCAAACATAAGGAGCATGGAATACAACAGGAGAGGGGCTGCTTGGGCTCTAACGGGTGTCAGGTTAAAGAACAGGGATGCGTTTTAAAAAAGGTTGGGGAACGACGATTCAAAGCACAAACTTAATTGGACTTAGAAGTTAAATTTAATATTCTAACTATTTTTACTGTCTTGCATGAGTGGATGTTTAGGGATTTTGCACATCTGTAGGCTTGTCAGTTAGAATCAAAGCTCCATGAGATACAGCACTATTTTTCACTTGGTGACTTAACTCATGTATTCACCATACTACAGAAGTCTCTACGGAGTAGAGATGCATGGCTTACCCCAGTCTTTCACCAAATTATTTGACATATAAAGAACCTTCAGTTTCTTCATTACACGGATACCCCTCAGTTTCTCAATTAAGTTGTATGAGATCCACAGCTCCTCTAAAGTTTCAGCAACTGCTTCCTGGAAAATGACAGGACTACTCAGACAAGCAGAAGCACATCTTCCTTATTATTCATACTCTCTCTTCACCTTCTACAGGTCACCTCACGTGAGAAAATACTAAGGTATATTGGTCCTCATTTCCTTTTAAGCAGGTCCCTAATTATTATGCATGGCAAATGCTCATGGGAATTAAAAGCAAAATTATATACACAAACATAAGTAAGGAGGACAGAAATGGCTATATTAGAATAAAAGAAGATGTGGCTGGCTGGAGGAGTTCTTAAGGCATAGGGGCAGAGGAGACGAATCTGCCTACTTGTGCACTGCAAGAAGAAGCATGTATGAAGAGAATGCAATTCAACAACTGCTTTGGAAAAGATGTTAGATAGTGTGAGAGCATGATTCATTCTGGTACATTCTGGTATGTTTGTACCCGCTGGCCAGAAATCACATTCATAATTCCCTCAAAAGACCGTTTTTTTTAAACCAGTCATTACACACTAACTCTGCATTTCACACTTAAGAGATATGGCATCTCTAAAGGTGAGAATAGCTTTAAGGAGAAACAGTATCTCTTGGGAAAGAAAATAATTTATATATTTGTTTAAAAAATACTGATTGAAAAAAATATTCTTCTGGCCTGCATTCAAATGTAACAAAATTGATCCAATTTTTTCTTCAACAAATTTTCCCCTACTAGGTAGACTCAGTCCTGCCACCATTCTCTCTAAAGCCATACTGCTCCAGGTGCCAGTTAACATAAAAGGGACTGACTCTCAGGTAGTGTGTGTTTACAGGACTGTATTTGTATTAAAGAAGCATAGCCTAAGTATCTTCAGGTAGAAAATTCTGCATGCAAAACATCTGTAGGAATTATATTCGTGTAAAGCCAGTGGAATTTAAATGGCTTTACAGATAGACACCAGTTTTCAAATAGAAGTCCTGATCATCTTTATTAAAGACAACAAAATCTCTCTTTCTATAATTCTACTGAGTAGTAAACTAGAGTAGCAGAATTTTCAAACATGAAGAGAATTTGAACCAAAAAAAAAGTGAACAATTATCTGAAAATTCAGAAGCAATGTGTAAGAGGGTGAACAGATAATAGCAAAAGGAGAATCTAAAAGGTTAGTGCCTAACCTTTTATTCAATTAATTTTATTGAATTCAGCAAAGACTTCTATGAACACAGGGGAATTACCCTGTATTCTATTTTGTTAGTGAAGCATTGATACTAAAAAGCACATACCAATCCATTCAAATTCTTTATGTTATTTCTTCCCAAAGACAGAATCCTCAAATTTTCTGTAAGAAATTTTAAAAAAAAATTGTTAATAAACAGGGTTTTTTTAAATAAGAAGATGCTGTAAGTCAGGTAAAATGCCACATTCTGCTTACAAACTGCACTCTGAACAGGCTGCCTTAAGAAAGAATGACCTAACAGAAACAGAACCTCCTGACCTAAACAGATCAGCAGGAATAGATGCAGGGGAAAGCTCAGAAATACACTCATGGATACAAAGCCGCACATGTTAGGTTACCTAGTTGAAATTCAGTCTTGATAAACACTGAATAAAAATTATTATTTCACCTTTCACCTGAACTCTAACCGCTGACTTGCTTCTTTTGATCTTGCATAATTCATATCCCTTCTTCTCCAGGCAAAAGTGGTTCTGATCTCATTTAAAGGCAGCAGACTTGGTTTCTCTATGAGAGGCAGCATATAAAGCTGCCTTACAGATGCCTGATGAGAGACATTCAACTTAGTTCTAGTTTGTCTGGCTTTAGCATCAAATACTTGGTATAGACTGGATATTTTGAATCTACATGAATATAAATATTTAAGATACTTTAAAGGCTTTTAATGTTTTATCCTGCTAAAAAAATTCATTGGTTTCACTTCCATGTATAACTGCGTAATTATTTTTTCTCATGATAGTTACTCAACTGAAGTATTACAGAACAGTTATTTGGAAAGACTACTGGAATATTTTTCCCTGACTAGTATTTCCAAATCTTTTGAAGTCTGAGCTTATTATGAAAAGAAATACGTTCATCAAGCTCTTTGACAGATCTCTTGGTGTGCAGTTGGAAAGGATGAGATCCCAGGTTCCTTATCTATCCAGCTGGCATTTTAATGGGAACAGAAAAGCCTGGAAGCTCCACCACAAAACCTGCAGCTCTTCGCCAGCCTCATGCCATGGTCAAAGTCTTGAGGACAGACCATTAAGACTTCTGTTCCAAAGTCAGTAACCCAAGAGTTTCAAAGACATCTGTCCAAGAAAGAGAAGCTCTGCTCCTAGACAGGTGGCACATCCATTTATAAAGTACGAACAAAATGAAACCAAGTATATGCAATCCTTTGCAAAGTGGAATGGCATTTTTCCATCCAGGTCTACAACACTCCAACCTCACTGCAACCGATAATGCATTTGCAGAGTTGTTGAACTGCAGACTGTCTCCATCAGGAGCACGGAAAATGGTCAAGACATCACTCTAGAGCTTAGGTGTTGAATACCACAGCAAGGCCCACGGGAGGGTACTGAAGGGCTTACTGAATGGAATATTTTGTTTGTTGCACTGCGAGACAACTGCAAGGCCAGTGCAGGGATACCTGCTGCAATACACCACTGCTGCTCAGCATGCACTCTCCAGTAAGACTGACCATTTTAAAGGTCACTTGTAATGTTCTAGGAGGAGGGAATAAAAAAGGATAATAACAGGTATAAATAAAGCTGGACACATGTAACAAATGATGGCATATATCCTAACCAGGCAACTAGAAAACAAACACAATGGATAGCTGGTTTGTCACTTACTTAGGTTGTTCAAGTTGGCGATTCTATCAATGCAGTTTGTAGACAGTGATAGTTTCCTTTAAAAGCAAGAATAATCAATTTACAGTATATAAGGGATCACTACACTGGAAGAGTTCCATCTCCAAACACCACTGCATTAGAAATAATCGTATGTTCTTGTCTCATTAGATGGTGAACTAACTGGATGTGTAAACAGACTCAAAATATCCTGAAACCATCAAGATTGCTTCAACTTTATTTAGCTTCTGGGAAAGTATCATGAGTTACTTACATGACATACAGGATTATCTTTTGGTGCCTAGCCTTATCAAATGCATGCATGTTTATTTCTGAAATTTATCTCTTCCTAAAAGTCCTGCTCAAATCACCTCTTTTTTTTTCACGAATTTTGGAGTGGATCATAAATATGCCAGTTAGCTGATAGACTCCAAACACAGATCTGTAATTATATATTGATAAACAGTATATAACTTTTTTGGAGACAAATATTAATACAGAATCTACCCTAACACCTTCTGAGTTAAATTACATGGGTCTTTGAATTAAAAAGGGCAACTGTGTGTAGAAAGAGAAGCTCAGTTAAGAAAAAAAGAAGAGAAAGCTGCTGCTTTGAAGGCCACACTTAAACACAGTAAATACATATTTGCAGTGGACAGCAGAAAATCTGAAACAAAGAGAGGAGAATATTTTGTTTCCAAGACGTTTTTATTTGAACTTACTCGCAGTTAACGAGAGCGGAGAGAGCGCCATCCATCTTCTCCACAGGAGGAACCTGCCCGTACAGTTTCACTTCCTTTGCCTCTGAAGCCTTCTGGCCACTTTTTTCTTCCTAAAGAAAAGAGAAGGTGAGGAAGAGACTCACTGCTACATGCAATTACCAAAAACTACTGTACTAAAGAAATTAGTCTAGAAGTGATTACTATAGAAGTAATTCCAATATACTACTGGAAAGAGAAAAAGCATTTTGAGTACTGTTATCAAGATTCCTGCTGGTGTAGCATAAAAAGGGTAAGGCTAGCTTACTTTCAAGATACCAAAAGAACTTATACATTATATATGCTGGTTTTTAAAAGTTATGTAACACTTGAGCAATTAAATCAAGGAGTCGTCTCCCATAAAGAATGGAAAATAGGTGGAAGACTAAAATTGTGAATTAAGGTATTTCCATGGAGACTGACATACAGAAATCTCAGCTAGGGCCAATTTATAGCAGAAGCAGATCTTAAAAGTTCTGACAGAAAAGTCTCCTTCCCACTTCACCCAGAAATCTCAGAACTCATGCCTGGCTCACAACACAAACTGAACACAGGGGAGTGTGTTTTGGGGGAGAACCTCAACAGACTCACAGCGTTAAGAATCTAAAAAGGAAAAAAAATCTCATTAGCCATTAAGAAAGAGTGGGGGAAGATATCACACTTTAGAGAATACAGCAAAAGACAAATTTTCTATTTACAACTGAGGTTGATAATTGAGAGCCTTGGAAAAATGGACGTAACTTCAGTATTTAGGTTTATTAAAAGATATGGTCTATTAAAGCTTTTAAAATTCTGAAGTGATGGCAATTGTTGACAAAACACTTGGAACAAGTATCTATTTAGAGAGTAGCAGCAGTTTTGACAGCTGCCTCACTGACAGCACAAAGGGAGCATTTTGTCAGTTCACTCAGTGTTCAGTGCAAGGACTGGAGGTCCATTAACAAAGGAGAAATCTTGGCGCTTTCAAAACAAGGACTCTTGTTTTCTCCTCCATTTCATGCATCTACTGAAAAGAGAGATAGCTGAGTGTGCCCCAGTTTATATGGCTACTTTGTAATTAAATTAATCATATCCAGTAAGTCTTTTAATATCCCACAGCGGAACATCAGGTTTTGAAAACATTATTTTTTGTCTTATGCACCCAAAATATTTCAGAAAACTTAATTTATTTAAAAAAAAATCATGTTGTCTTGTACATTTATTTATATTCCAGTTTCTGTCCAAATTCAGTGTGACAGTATTTTTACTCATAATTAGCAATTTAGCAAATAAGAATGTCAGATGTTTTGCTGGAATATGGCTATACATGTTCAAACAAAGTAACTATATCAAGGTGGAACTTCCATTTTCTTTTGTAAGAACAGCACTGTATCTATTTGTATTTACACTCCGTTTGTAAACTATCAGCTTATACCAACAAATAAAAATACATTTTTCCTTAAAAACATGAAAGGTAGAGAGCTTCCAACACAGACTGTGCCCAGCAGTGAGCACCTGCAGGAAGAAAATTCATCCTGATTGCCAAGTACTTTGTAAGCAGCTGCACAACCACAATATGCCACAGAGAAAGTATAGGTAGAACAGACGTATTTTTTAAGAACAGGTTACATGTTTGCCAAGTTGAAGCTGCTTTGATTTCAAGTTGCTTTGAATTAACTAACGTCACCCTGACTGTAGGGCATAGGTAAACCCTTATGCCAAAGGGAAGAAAAACATTTGGAATGCAACACAACACCAAATCCAATTGTACAAGTCACATGGACCCAGATTAGGAAGAGTAAAAGGAAGATTTAGACCCATCCCCAGTAACTTGAACAGAAAAGCAAGTTCAGCACTTCATGCCTAATGTTGATGGAAACTCACAGACACAGGCTGATTCTGCCTAAGAGACATGTGACGGAAGAGCAAATGAAAAATAAATCTGTAATAGGAAGCATGGAGCTGAACTTCTGGAAGGCAGAAAGAGTAAGGGAGGAAAAGCAAACTTTTTTAATACACAGTTCATACCTCTAGTAATGCTAATGTCTGCAAGTTGTTGCATTCTAGTTCTTACTAGGAGAGCAGGAGTGAAGTTTGTGGGATACACCAACATAACTGGAAAACCCCTGAAATACTGAAAGCACTAAACAACGATAAAACTCAAAATGGAAGTAATCTTCAGTAACAGGCTAGAACCTTGAGCTTCTGGCTTTCAAGTGTACCTGCCCACGCTCTCACATCCAGATCGTCTAGAGACCTAAACATTTATAAATCCTTGCTCTAGCAGCTGGCCAGAATGAGCAGGGAGGCACATGTACACCCAACAGCACATCTGTGCCTTCATCTAAAATTCAGGGACTGGGGAAAGATACTCACTGGTTTTACTGGACAGTGAACCTGACCCTAGAGCATCCTACATCATCATTTGAAATTACATCTGCATCCTTGCCAACACACAGCTTTCCAGAAGACCAGGTCAGCCACCACCAGACAAATGAGCTTCTGTATTAACAGAGTATTTGAAGAAGAAAAAAACCCAAGAAACTCATTCTGAGTTAAGCTTTGCACAATATGAGGGATCAAATGTCAAAAGACATGTAGAAGTTTCACTGAATTCAGTATGGTGAGAATTTCATACTCGTTTATTCTGTGGGAAGGACTGCACTTGGGTAAAGTGAACA
The DNA here is from genome assembly GCA_013397845.1 of Melanocharis versteri. Lineage (NCBI taxonomy): Eukaryota > Metazoa > Chordata > Aves > Passeriformes > Melanocharitidae > Melanocharis > Melanocharis versteri. The sequence continues at coordinate 1,384,286 of VZTG01005281.1, read as the reverse complement.
GAGTATAATTAAAACATAATACATCCTCAACCCTGAATCTCTTTGTGGCTTCAGGCCAATGCATATTCAGCAGAACAAGGCAGGAGGGCAAAACAGACTAATCTTTACCAGTTGTATCAATTTAACAGGCACATACAGAAAGTCCAACAGAATGTACTATACAACAACAACAACAACAACAACAACAACAACAACAACAACAACAACAGTAATCATCATTTCACTTTGTGAAACTTCTTAAAGCAGATGTTTCAAGCAAACATATTTCTCACAATGTTTGAAAAGGAAATTCAGCTGAATACAGTCACACCCCATGCCACTAGACACTGTTCTAGTACTTACCCATCTGGCTAGAGCCTCTTTGATGGTCGTTGCTTTTGCCTAAAAATGAAACAAATTTGAGTGAATATTCATTGAGTCTTTTAAGTGGCTTGTTCACTGCAAATCTGTTTCCTCTCCCTTCCCTCTCCCTATCCTGCTTGTTTGCCCCCCTTCCACCACTTTCCTGTATTATCTTGGGTCAGCCAAGTCAGAGAAGTGGGAACCCCCCAGTGTCCCTAATTCTGTCTTCTGGGGTACTTTGCTGCATTTTCAGAAGGAAACAACGGGCTTAATGTCAGGACATTATCTTCCTGATCTTACTCTCTGCCCCATGGCACACTGCTTATTAGCTTTTATGGTGAAATTCAATTCAAAGTCATAAGAAGTTACTGCATTGAAAATTGAAGTCTAATGCTCTTAAACTCTCACACTTTCTATTGTGCATTAGCAACTTCCTGTCTGAAAGCAAGTCTGTGACCAGAAAATGATACAGCCTCCTAAAATTCACTGAAGAAAATGAAGTACATCTTGCCAAAACTCAAGAGCAATATGGATTGTATATATTTGGGGGTTATTTCCAATTGTTTTGCATTGAGTTACATCATGCAATGTGAAAACATGTATTATTCATTTTGGAAAAACCTGAGAGCTGCTTTTTATGGCTTTTTAAGGACTGACCCAGTGACCAACTTTTTGTTGCCACTAACTCTTACTCTTCCACCTCACATCAGAGTCTTAGTGAAACCACATAAATATATCCAAAACAGTAGTATATAAACGTGTTTAATGCTTCTCTACACATTAAACATATTCCAATATGTCTTTTGGATTAAAAGAGTTTCAGAGATCAATCTTCTACAAACACTGATCAACAGCCTTCTTTCTACAAATGCAGGAGGACTCTAGTTTTGCCATCTCTGTTGCTCTTAAGTGTAGCAGAGCATGTGGATAAAAGCAGTCTTTCAGGTAACCAGATATATAACCCCCCCCAACACTGTAGAAGTTAAAACCAACATACTAACTTCCCCCAAAAATCTTACAGGCAGCCACCTCGGTCACAGAGCTTTGGTGCTGGGTACTTTACTCTGGACCACAGGAAACTCTGGTCCCAGCAGTAAAAGGCAACAGTGGAGGCAGCTGCGTATAAAAAAATGGCCACAGCTACTGAACACCCAGCAATAGCCCGAGCCAGCAACACCAGAGAGCCTGAGAGTGCATCTCAAACAACAACATGCATTTAGACATCCTCAGATGTTCCAGCTGTTTCTGCCCACTGACAGGCATTCATTTCAACCTAGTCTATACCAAGTGATAGCTAGCTCCAAGTCCCATTGGAGATGACCTGCAAACTTGTGCCACAGCAGTAGCTCCCCAGCGTCTGCCAGAGATGAACATCTGCATGACCTCCTCTGGTTCAGAAGATCACATCCCTAAGTTCCCACTACAATAGCCTCATTCAAGCTGATTAACAGCTACCAGTGTGCAGACAAAACCAGCTGGCTTCCAGTTAACTGGGTTTTTTGGGCAGGAACTTCATTGCCTTTTCCACAATTATGGCAGCCAATCACCACAGCGCTTGGGTACGTGATCTCGGTCACTCATGTTGAAGGCAGAAATGGATTTATAAGACCAGTGCGTGCTGCCGTTTCAAAGCCATGCCTAAAAACAGTTTGGACTTCAAAGCCAGTGATCCATGTGAGCACAAGGAGCAGCTTCTTCCCTGACCTCTGTTGACTTATCTCAGCCGATTTGATGGAAACATGGACATCAGCACAGCGGGTTATCTGGAGAGCATGTATCAGGGACTTCATTTTCTTTGAGGTGCGCTTGAAATTTCTGTAGGTAAATCAGAGTATCTTCTGCCAAGAGAGGTTACTTAAGGGAAACTTCCTTCCAAGAAGCTTATCTGCAGGGCTCTTCTACCTGCTTATTGAACAATTTTCTCCAGTTATTTGGACTAAAGGAAGTCATAATACTTAAAATACTCAAAATGCCAGGGTGACCAAAGGTCACCATCAACATGGCAGGAATGAGAAACGGAATCTCTTAAGGGGCAAAAATAACTACACCTGTACTAGTAATAGTTGTAACGAAGGATGTATTTTCCCCCCCAAAACATGGCAGCTGGACACAGTGTATTTACAAAATTTAGAGCCCCCAGGAAAAAGCAAAATAGCGGCACTTCGCCTTTATTTGCAGACATTTATTTGGATGTAAATAGATAAAATCGGAATTGCACAGCAACAGACACCAAGCTAATGGCTGTAGTGATCGCCGATACCGCCGCCCTAAAATCACGTACTAAGAGAGATTTGTGATACTCCCCTCTTTCCTCGCTTATCCCCGAAATCCCCCTTTCCCAAGGCACAGCAGCAGGCCACCGTCCCCCCCTGAGCCGCGGCGCCGAGCCCCGCGCTGCCCCCCGCACGGCTCTCGCCGAGCCCGGGCTGCTCGGCGGGNGGGCGTTGTGCGGCCCCGCCGCAGCCGCGAGGGCCCCCAGCTGGGGCCGGTGCAGCTCGTCCAGCCCCCCGAGCATTCTTAATGGAATGTGATGGGGGTTTGGCCTGGCGAAGAATTACTGTGGCGGGTTCCGGGCTCCTCGGCACAGGAGGAGATGCTGGAGAGGGGCCAGTGGAGGGCCACGAAGATGGTGAGGGGTCTGGAGCCTCTCTCTTGTGGGGAGAGACTGAGGGACCTTGGCCTGTTTCGTCTGTAGAAGAGGAGATCTCACCAATACGTGCAAATATCTCAAAGGTGGGTGCCAAGAGGATGATGCCAGACTCTTTTCAGGGGTGCCCAGTGACAGGACATGGGGAAATGGCAATAAGCTGAAACACAAGAAGTTCCACCTCAACATGAAGAAGAACCTCTTTACACTGAGGGTGGCAGAGCACTGGAATAGGCTGTCCAGGGAGGCTGCGGAGTCTCTCTCTGGAGACAGTCCAAATCCACCTGGACACATTCCTGTGTAACTTGCTCTAGGTGACCCTGACTAAGCAGAGGGATTGGACTAGGTGATCTCCAGAGGTCTCTTCCAACCTTAACAATTCTGAGAATGTAAACCAATATAAATAACGGGGCTGTAACTAAGGCCATAATCAGGCATTCAGTTTAATGTACACTTCGGGAAATAGCTACACATTCTGCAGAGTGCCTGCAATGCGTGTTGGGTCCCCAGGTAGCATTGTAAGTATACAAAATGCTAGTGCAAAAGTTGTGTGGTTTTCAACAGGTCCTTCTAGTAATTATTTTCTCCAGGAAACCCTGACTCATTCACAAAAAAGGCTCTTCACGGTAATATTACATTGTTTTTATTTTTCCTTCTTTTAAAACAAAGTATCACTCACTTTTCCAAACAAATACATAACATCAAATTCTTACACACAGTTGCTTTTTAATAAAGGAAGTGTTTTACTTCTCTTTCAAATTGCCTATATCTGACAAAATCTAACAATTATTTTAAAAGCTTGTGCTTTAGAAATTAAGTCTGAGAACTCTTAACCTACCTGGTTTTTGTTTTATTTACAATTTAACGTTTACTTCCTGAACCTCCAGATTGCAATCTTGCATAGCAATGCATATGCTGAGGTAGGACTGCAGTGTGGAGACACAGGTATTGGCACTGGGAGAGTGACAGAGCAGGAATAGGGGAGCTGCTGCTCTTGCACAATTAGTAACAGCTCCAACTACTGAAGAGGCACAGGATGAGGCAGGCTGACAAACAGGAACCTCCACACAACAGACAACCCTTTCTCCTACAGTTGCCCCTTGGAATGAGTTTGGAAAAAAAGGCAGGGTGCCAGGTATGGGTGACACCAAGGAGCACATTGCAGCAGGCTCGGGCCCTGGACTTCTGGGGCTGCTCGTGTTAGCAGAGGTTCAAGCACCAGATATGACTTGGCAAAAGCCTCTTCAGCTGGTGAGGGAGTTTAGAGACCAGGCAGGAAGAGATCTTTCGTGGAGTTCAATGGATGGAGCTTCTCTTGTAAAGAATGGATGGATAAATTGTTCATTTGGTGTTGATTGTGTGTGAAGAACATGTGACTTTAATCAAATGACAAGGAATAATAAGAGTTGCAGAAAGCTATTGAGACTGAGCAGCAACATAATGACAGTTAACTGGAGAGAGATCCCTGAGAGCAAAGCAAAACTGTGTACTGCTAATGAAAGTTTTGTATCTTCCTGGGCAGCTCTCAAACTGGTCTCACCAAATGACTTTGGAAGGAGAAATTTTGTTGATAGAGGCCCTCCTTAAACAGGCCTTCAGCACTGGCACCATTTACAGCAAGACCCTCTTGAGAGATCAACTCATTTGGGAAGAAGTTTCTATCTACCTGAGTGGTGGGGAAAAAGAAGGCACTAGCCAAAAATTAACTTGGATGAAAAAAAAGAAAAATCTTGGACAGTCATGGAAAAGTTATCCTAGATTTGGCTTTGGGTGCTTTTTTTTGGAGGGCGTTATTAGTCTGGTATGATTTTGAGTTAATCACCACCATAAGGTGACAGCTTTTTACAGTCAGTTTAAATCTACAGGCTAGGTTTTCTGTGTCCCAACTCTGCTTCCTCCCTAAGAACAGCTGTCAGCATCTGTTGGCATCATTACTAAAGAGTTCCACGAGTAATTAATCCCTAACTTAATGGCTGTATTTAGACACACTCTAACCTATCCAACAGAGTCTTAATACCCTGAGCATCAAACGCCAATCCAAGACATTACAGGAACAGACAGGTACATCCCCAATAAAAGACAGTGCTAGTACTGCCATTCTCCTTGGATGACAAGGAAAAATACTCTTCATTTTCCCATTCAGCACATAGTTCTTTTTGGAAAGAAACAGACTGTGTCACCAGAACACCACAATACTAAGTATGCGAGCCTCATTTCAAGTAGGTATCTCCAGCTTCATGTGAATGGAAAACATTTCTGAAGTGTATATGGCTGTAAATACGAGAGTTCTGGTGTAAGGTAGCTTAGGACTCAAAGCCAGAGTAATTCATGATTTGGATGTCTGCGTTTATCATCCATCATTGCTGAGGTGTGATCCTGTCTGTCACTGCTGAGGGTGCAGGCTGCCTGTTAACATTCTCTGAGTTGTAAATACTGCAAGCAAGGAAGTACCTACTACTCTCTTCAGGTACTTGTTTCTTCATATCATGACCACTTTGAGCCGTCAAATTTGTACCATAGTGCAGCCTGCTTGTTGGTTCACATCTCCTCTGGTAATTTGACTTAGGCTGCTCCAAATAAATCCCCTTTCTTTTTGGATTTATACTTGTAACTAAGTAGTCATTTGGTTATTTTCATATTTTGAGGCTTGTCTCAGTCAATCCCTTCAATTCACCAGTCATCACCAGTCATTTTGGTGGCTCAAGTTCAGTCTTTGCAGATCTGCAACAGCTTGCATGTGCTTAAGTGTTCATCCCAAATGCAAGTGCAGAAACTCCTGAATCTTCCCCCAGGAGTGTTCCTGAGCGTGGGCGTGTGCTTTGCTCTCTCCACCCCCCAGAACAGGCACCTTCAAAACACGATCCAAAGCTACCTGACAAAATGGAGTAGAAGGAGGATCAATTCGGTGACCTGCTCCTGGATAACTCAGGAGTTCAAAGTTCTCTTTCCCATGCTGGCGTAGACGCCTGATTGCCAGCTCAGCATATAAGGGGCTCTTCCACATCCGATCATCTTCCCCTACCACTAAGAGAAAGTGACCTTCTGCTTTTTCAATGGGGATCACGCTAGGAGAATTAGCAGGATTCGCTGGGTCATCCAGAGCTTCAGAAATGTCAAATACACCAGTGTCAGAGATACTGACTTTGTTCATATCAAAACGCAGCCCGGGTAGAGTCATCTCACCATAATGGAGGTCTGCAACTGTGTTTGAACTACAGCCGGAGATAGAGACAGCAGCCACTACTTCTGGCAGGAAGGTGATCATGGAGAGTGCTAATTCTGCCCCTTTCCCAGTCCCAATCACTCCAACTCCTGGTCCTTTCACCTTCAGATAAGATAGGGGGTGGAGAAGAGAAGAAGAAAGGAATAAAGGAAGCATACATTATAATGAGATTAGCCATTAATTGACTTTGGAGTTGTTTTATTTAAAAAAAAGGTTAGGTTAATTATTGATGTGACCTGTTGGAAAGTGACAGTCTGGACCCAGGCTCCTCCTTCTGTTTACGGTCTTATTTTTCAGAGACACCAAGAGATATCAGACCCCACAAAAAATGCAGGCACAAGACATACCATCACTAGGTCCTTACCTGGTCCCCACTGCATATGTTAATACAAATTTTTTCTCATTTTCCTAAAATAGGAAGCAGGCAATACAAGCACAGTTTACTGTTTCATATGTCTGAGGAAAATAAAGTAACCTCACAAATTACATCTGAAGGATTAGATAAGTAGCATTTGTCTTGTGTTTTTCTAGCCTGAAAAGTAAAACTGGAAGCAACATCCCACATCATCAAATTCATTCTTTCAGATGCTATCGAGCAGTGTCGTATCATCGTCTCTTAAAAATAATTGCTTTCATGTAAGAAAAAACCCCAAACAAACCCAACATTTTTATCACCACTGGTCCTGTTTGGAGGATACTCCAGCATTCACTGTCCTACTGATCAGCAACCTTCTAGCTCCAGCATGAATTTATTTAACAGACAGTTTGTGCTGGAAGAAATTCACTCTCCCCAGTGATCTGTGTAAGCCACTATTGGGCCTAAACTTGCCCAGCAGAAACTGATACCCAAATATAAAAAAAAAATCACCACCACCACTTAGGCATAACTGCTAAATCCTCCCTAGTCCCAAGAGATCTCTCATTACACTCACCTTTGGGTGACGCTGTAGGAACCTTACTGCCTCCTCAAAGTACTCAAGTTTTAATGCTTTCATGACCCTAGGAAGATCTTCAAAGTCAAAATATGGCAGAGAAAGAGCAGCAAAACCATGCGTAGCCAGGAGACTACTTCTAAATTCAATCAAGCCTCCTTCATCACCATACATGTCAATCACTCCTGGAAAGGGACCATCTCCTATATTAAAGAGAAGAAGTACAGAGGAAAAGTTATCAAACAGGACACAAAATCACCTGCTCTGGTGAAGAGTGAACAACAAAATAGAGAATGCTTTAGACATTCGCTATTAATAGTCATTATTTTTCCATTTGCACAGCAGAGATTTAAGAGAACCAGTGCTGTATTCCACTTCAGCTGTTTCAAACTAAGAATAGGTCCTTACGTTCCTGTGAAAACATGTGAAGTTACAGGTTTTGCTTTTTTAAAAAAAAACAACAAAAAACAACTGTTCTAGATGTATTTTTCCATGGTCTTAACCTCCTGCCCTCAGACCAATCATACACCAAGTCAGCTATTTTTCCACAAAGTCACATCTTAATTAGCAAAGTGCAAGCTCATGAGTAATGAGGCAAGAGCACCGCGCCCTTGAAATAAATTCTACAAAACTTGCATAAACTCTGGAATAAACTGCATTGAGCAAAGCACAACAGAGATAACCCATTGTTAAGATCAACTGGACTTACTAGCTCTATCTCAACATCAGCACTGTAGGACTTTGCAGGAGAACTGCTCCTGCAGATGTGACAAGATAGAAGGTAGAGCTGAGAGCTGTATGGGTGCGGTTGTGTGTGCATGACTGATGTACAGATAAACGTGCACATACATGTGTACAATCTGTCCCACCAAACTACAGAAATAATCAGAACCACAGTTTTAAACAGCCGTGCTTTTGCAGCCAAGGTCGTGTTGTAACATGTTTGTATGCCAAGCCAGGAGATCTTAGGTTAAAAGGCTAAGGATGCTACTTAGCAGAGCTTTAAAGACCCCAGGCAAGCAAATTTTTTTTTCTTTTTTTTCCCCCTGGCCACCAGATGTCACGTCTGATGTGCCCCGATCCAGCTCACTACAACCATCTCAGCACAAAGAGGACACGCTTGTTGCAAGAGTGTGTTAACTCTCTGACACTACCTGTACGTGCTGAAGAAAAGGTCTCTGGCATTTCAACACACTTCAGAAAAGAAAGTTTTGTATAAGACATGCTAAATGGTGGAAACCTCCTAAATTAAAGCGTTAAGAAGTCAGAAAGAGACTGAAACATGCTTTGGGGTTCTTACTCGTTCAGTTCTGATCTTTTTTTTATTGAAGTTCAATATTCTACTTGAGAGAAAATATTTTGGGATAAATTTATTATAATGCTATGATCAGCAGTAACCTTTAGTTAGCAGCAGCCAGCCTAGATAGCAAGAAAATGCGTATTCATTCGTCACCCCTACCTATAAAGCTTTCTAGCAAGAACATGTAATCAGAACACAGTCATACATGAATGTGTTTCTCTCTCACAAAGACAACCTCTAACTTGCACAAGGATCCTGGACTGCCTCTCTGAGTGCCTACACGTGCCCAAGTATATGGTTCCTGCAGAGCTCACTAAGAAGCAGGGTAAAATGGGCTAGACAACTTTACTAACATTTAAAAACAAACAAACCAACCTCCACATCTGTAACTCTTATGCCTGAATTAAGAAACCATATTAAAATTACGGCATAAGCCCACTCATGTCCTCTCACTTTTACTAAGAATGGTGCACATTTAAGATTCCTATCTTAAAAATATTAACATTTTCTTGTCCCTGGAGCAAAGAAGGGTATGGTAGTAATGCTGTAACTGGATCCTCCATCATGAGGGATGGCAGTATCATTTAAGCAATGATTCCAGACTTTTCCACACTATTACAATGCCAGACTTTCTAAAGGGGAAAATGCAGTTTCATCTTCCAGATCTCTGGATTCCCACTGAGCTCAGCAGAAATCAAACTCATCCTCTAAGGCAGGATAGATCAAAGCAATGTCTCAGGGATGGAAAATCCAGCATGCTGACTAAACATCTGAAATTCAAAGTTCAATCTCTGTTGTTTTTTTCCTCAGTGGACTTTGGATCCGTATCTAAATGGATAAAAAAAGTCATTGATTTGGAGATCATTCAATGAAAATACTTAAATACGTAATAACTGTAGTGATACTTACGGGAGCTGCTGAACCAAGTAGTTTTAAATCAGAGGTAATGTGGAGGACAGTTCCAGTACCACAACACTCAGGGAAGTACAAGAAGTTTAACTCACAGCTGAAGTGTACAAACACAACCACTGGTGTCAGGTTTCATTTTCCAACACCACCCACAGACCATCAGAATATCACACCTCATAAAGCACAACCATCTCATAAGCAGAACAGGCAGAACTTGCTCAAAAATCTATTTTGTTTTTATACCACAAAAGTAACCCAACTACTAACTCCAGTAACTACACTGGAGCCAAAGCTCCAGTGTATCTCACAGAGGTGAGAGACATATATTTTCTAGAATCTCTTCTGCTGCTCTGCTTCCTGGCTTGTGTTTCACAGGGAAGAAAAATACCTTTTTAATTCAATCCTATTTAGGGTAAAATCCTTGGGAGATTCATCACAGGCTCACTCAATGAAGCGCATCAGCTTTTCTGGATGTTAGATGCTGGTACTCCAGAGCAAACATCAAACCTACTGAAAAACCACAGGCCGAGCACAGCAATGAAGTAAACTCTACAAGCCCCGTTGTCCTCTAGCTCCGGCCCGGCCCGCGAGAGCCGCCTGCCCGTGCCCGCCCTGCTCGGTGCCGCCGGGAGGGACCAGGCGGGGCGGCCACGCATAGGCCGGGCCCTGTCGCGACAAGCACTTGGGATATCTCCCTAAGAGTTCAGGGACACCTGTCTGCAGGGCGACGTTCCGCTGTTAGGGAATGCGGATTCCCCGGGTGATAGCCTCTGGAGGGGTTGGTTTAACGAGACTTTCCTTGCTCTGGTCAGAGAAGCCGGGGGGTCCCGCCGGCCCCGGGGCGAAGGCCTCGGGCCGGGGCACTCACCCGGCGGCAGGAAAAGAGAGCCCCTTACGACTCCTTCCTTCAGCCGGATCCTCCGCACGCCGGGGGCCGTGAACAACCTCTGCACCTCGGCCTTGGCCACCACGGGCCCGGGCAAGGCACCGGGCGGGCTGTGGCCCTGGTGGACCAACACCTCCACCTTCATCGGGGCGCCGGTGCTGCGGGGAACGAGCCGCTGGTACGGCTTCTCCATGCCGGCGGGGGCGAGGCTCCAAAAGAGCCCCATGGGCTCCACGCCGGTGTAGTCCCCGCCGTGGGAGGCGTCCGTGCCCAGGTGCAGCTCCCCGCGGCTGTCCGCCCGGTAGTGCGCGCACGACTGGAAGAGGCAGCCGCGGTCATCGGCCGCCACCGCCCGCAGGGTCACCGGCTGCCCCGGGCTCAGCCCCGCCACCCGCGTCTCCACCCGCTCGTCCGCCGGGCCGGCGGCGGGGGACACGGCCAGGCTGGCAGC